>OZ038387.1:31932372-31996204 GCA_964036045.1 Eutreptiella sp. 'Long Island Sound 2002'
TCTGCGAGGTGACTTTGATTTTTGAGCTGCCTAGGGTGCAAAACTGCATAAGCAGGTTGTGTACCAATCCCTTGGGAGACCCCCCCCCCCCCCGGACCTAATACCCAAATCGGGTGAAAAGCACGTAAATAAGGTCTAAAACATGCTTTACATACCTTGGATGGTCATATCATGTCGGCACAGTATCATAAAAACAACTTTCGAAAACTTTGATTTTTGAGCTGCCTAGGGTGCAAAACTGCATGAGCAGGTTGTGCACCAATCCCTTGGGAGACCCCCCTGCCCCCCCCCCCCCCCCGGACCTAATACCCAAATCAGGTGAAAAACACGTAAATACGGCCTAAAACATGCTTTACATAGCTTGGATGGTCATTTTAGGTGGTCACAATAGCAAAAAAACAACTTTCGAAAACTTCCATTTTTGAGCTGCCGAGGGTGAAAAACTGCATAAGCAGGTTGTGGACCGGCGCATTCACTTGCCCATTATTGGTGGAAACAGCCATTTCGCGTCTTTGGCAAAGCATTTCACCAGCCCTGGGCAAGGCTAGAGAGTGCAAAAAACGTTCTTCCATATCCTAGGAGGCATATGCTGTCACAACATCCCCACTCGCACCCCTCGGAGTGGGTACCACGGGGTCACCGAGGTCGCCGAAATCGCCAACATAGCAAAAATGGCTGGAAAGTGCATAAACTGCATAAGCGCTCGTCCCACTCCGCCCCATACAAACCCTATGGAGTCGGGACCCGGAAACACTTTTTCGGCTCAAAATCGAAAAAAACCAAAAGATTCATGATTTGCGACCCAAAAAAAGGGGGGGTCATTTTTTGACCCCCCCCCCGCCCCCACCCCCCCCCCCCTCCTTGAAAACCTCAAAAAAGTGGGTTTCAAGTGGGGGGGGTCTAGGGGGGTCCGGACCAAAAACGCATTGGGGGATGCGTTTATTGGACAAAATAATGATTTTACAAAGGGTTAAACTAACAATTCAACCCCTTGGGGTAGGGTACGCGAATAGGCCCAAAAAAGCCAAAATGGGGGGGTATGTGGCGTTTTCCCCATATAGACACCTGCCTGGCTTTGATCTAACAACCTCTGCGAGGTGATTTTCATTTTTGAGCTGCTGAGGCGGGAAACCTGCATAAGCAGGTTGTGCCCTAGACCCCTTGGGAGCCCCCCCCCCCCCCCCCCACACACCCAAATAGGGTGAAAAACACATAAAAGGGGGCTAAAACATGCTTTACATAGCATATTTCATCATTGCAAAAAATCTTTTGCAAAAATTCTATTGCCTTCGGCAAGTCCACCTCGCAGAGATGCTACCCCAAGCCACACACACCCTAAATAGGGTAAAAACTACATAAATACGGCCTAAAAAATGCTTTACATACCTTGGATGGTCATTTTAGGTGGTGACAATATCAAAAAAACAAGTTTCAAAGACTTCGATTTTTGAGCTGCCCAAGGTGAAAAGCTGCACTAGCAGGTTGTGTACCAATCCCTTGGGAGCCCCCCCCCCCCCCCCCGCCCCCGTGCGGCCAATACCCAAATAGGGTGAAAAACATGTAAATACGGCCTAAAACATGCTTTACATACCTTGCATGGTCATTTTAGGTGATCACAATATCACAAAAACAAGTTTCAAAAACTTCGATTTTTGAGCTGCCTCGAGTGAAAAGCTGCGTAAGCAGGTTGTGTATCAATCCCTTGGGAGACCCCCCCCCCCCCGGGGCCTAATACCCAAAAGGTGAAAACATGTAAATACGGCCTAAAACATGCTTTACATACCTTGGATGGTCATTTTAGGTGATCACAATATCATAAAAACCAGTTGTGAAAACTTCGATTTTTGAGCGGCCCAGGGTGACAAACTGCATAAGCAGGTTATGTACGAATCCCTTGGGAGACCCCCCCCCCCCCCCCCGGACCTAATACCCAAATAGGGTGAAAAACATGTAAATGCGGCCTAAAACATGCTTTACATACCTTGGATGGTCATTTTGAGTGGTGACAATATCAAAAAAACAAGTTTCGAAAACTTCGATTTTTGAGCTGCCTAGGGTGAAAAACTACATAAGCAGGTTGTGTACCAATCCCTTGGGAGACCCCCCCCCCCCCGGACCTAGTACCCAAATAGGATGAAAAACACGCAAATACAGCCTAAAACATGCTTTACATACCTTGGACGGTCATTTTAGGTGATCAAAATATCATAAAAACCAGTTTTGAAAACTTCGATTTTTGAGCTGCCTAAGGTGAAAAGCTGCACAAGCAGGTTGTGTACGAATCCCTTGGGAGCCCCCCCCCCCCCCCCCCCCCGGACCTAATACCCAAATAGGGTGAAAAACATGTAAATACGGCCTAAAACATGCTTTGCATACCTTGGATGGTCATTTTGAGTGGTGACAATATCAAAAAAACAAGTTTCGAAAACTTCGATTTTTGAGCTGCCCAGGTTGAAAAACTGCATAAGCAGGTTGTGTACCAATCCCTTGGGAGCCCCCCCCCCCCCCCCCGACCTAATACCCAAATAGGATGAAAAACACGCAAATACAGCCTAAAACATGCTTTACATACCTTGGATGGTCATTTTAGGTGATCAAAATATCATAAAAACCAGTTTTTAAAACTCCGATTTTTGAGCTGCCCAGGTTGAAAAACTGCATGAGCAGGTTGTGCCCCGGCCCATTCACTAGGCCATTACTGGTGGAAACAGCCATTTCGCGTCTTTGGCACGCGTTGTGAACAGCCGTAGGCAAGGCTAGAGACTGCAAAAAACGTCCTTTCGTATCCTAGTAGGCATACACTGTCACAACATCCCCACTGACACCCCTCAGAGTGGGCACCACGGGGTCACCGAGGTTGCCAAAACCGCCAACATAGCAAAAATGGCTGGAAAGTGCATAAACTGCATAAGCGCTCGTCCCACTCCGCCCCATACAAACCCTATGGAGTCGGGACCCGGAAACACTTTTTCGGCTCAAAATCGAAAAAAAACCAAAAGATTCATGATTTTCGACCCAAAAAAAGGGGGGGTCATTTTTTGACCCCCCCCACCCCCCCCCCCCCCCACCCCCCCACCCCCCCCCCACCTCCCTCAAAACCTCAAAAAAGTGGGTTTCAAGTGGGGGGGGTCTGGGGGGGTCCGGACCAAAAACTCATTGGGGGATGCGTTTATTGGACAAAATAATGATTTTACAAGGGGTTAAACTAACAATTCAACCCCTTGGGGTAGGGTACGCGAACAGGCCCAAAAAGGCCAAAATGGGGGGGTATGTGGCGTTTTCCCCTATATACGCCTGCCTGGCTTTGATCTAACAACCTCTGCGAGGTGATTTTCCATTTTTGACTTGTAGAGGGTTGAAAACTGCTTGAGCAGTTTCTGCTCACACCAAATGCCATTGAACCACCTACAAACAGCAAATTTTGAAGCTTTTGGAGGGGCCATGGCTCGGGCTATATGGGCTTGGCAGCCATTACGTGGGTCCCCATTGGTGCTCAAGTACCCGTATTGTCACCAAATGACCACCCACACCCATCCCAGGGGCGACAGAAGAGTTTCGAAAAGAGGCGAATTTCGGAAATCTTGCTAGTGTCAATAAACAGCCCGCACAACGGCAATTTCGGGGCTTTTGGAGGGGCCATGGCTCGGGCTACATGGGCTACATGGCAGCCACTACGTGGGTCCCCATGGGTGCTCAAGTACCCGTATTGTCACTAAATCATCACCCAAACCCATCCCAGGGGCGACAGAAGGGTTTCGAAAAAAGTCGAATTCTTGGAAATCTTGCAGGTGTCACTAAACAGCCTTATCCAGCGTGAAAACGGCTAAGTCCTCACTAGCAAGGGCCCATAGGGGGGGGGCGACCGGGGGTACCTGGAGTTCGGACCCGGGACCCCCGCCATGGGTTAGGGGGTCCATGTACAAGAAAAAAGTTGCCCGGGACCTGGGTCCAAATCCACACACAGCACCCAGAATACGCAAAGAAGTTTTGACCCCCCCCCCCCCCCCCGACACCCCCCCCACCCACCCCCCCAAAAAGGGGTACCCGGGTGCGGGGGGGTACGGGGGTCAAAATCCAAAAAATCATTGGGGGATCATTTTTGGTCCTAAAATGATGATTTTACAAGGGGTTAAACGTTAGAAACCATACCTTGGGGTATGCTACGCGAACAACCCCAAAAAAGGGGGGTATATGGCGCTCGCGCCCGCGCTTGATCTAACAACCTCTCTTCGAGGTGATTTCGCACAAATGGTGTGTTTGCGTCGAAAAAAAACCCTGAAAAACCCCCCACGGACCATTTTTAAAAAAGGGGGGGAGTTTCAAAACCCCCCAATGCTATCAGATTTCCCAGACCCCCCCCCCCCCCCGGGACCACCCTGATCCCAAACCACAACATCGGCCGATGCTCTCGGCATAAAATCACATGCCCATGGCCAAGTTCTTGCACTGCGTGCATACTGCGCACGCAGAGGCTGGGATACTCACCCAAGAATACCCGTCACCTGTCTAGGGGGTGGGGATTCCTTGAAGACCCTTTAGCCCTAAAACACAGGGAAAATGCACAAATGCAATGAAGGAATGTGGGTTGTGAGTTCTCCTCAAGTGCCTTACCTTGTTGGTGAAGATTCAGATCGGAAGGGCGCTTGAATCCAAAACTTCGCAATGTGTACGCACTGCGTGCATGGCATTCCCCATACTATATTCCCAAGGTTGTCAACGGCCACCGTTAATTTATAAACATGGCCTACGTAATTGGGATTGAACAGCACATGCGACAAAGATCCACCCACCGAGCATATCCGCATGCTATTGAAGAACCTAATCCCTAACTAACCGCTACCCCTGGGGGCCCTAAATAAGGCGGATTGGCTAGAGCAATCAATATGGCTACATCACGCCTGCCTTTGGGTGGTGCCCATGGTGGAGAAAAATCAATATGGCTACACAACCCCTGCCTCCTCGTGGTGCCCATGGTGCAGAGAAATCAATATGGCTACACCACCCCTTCCTTCTCGGGGTGCAATGTGGGGAGAGATCAATATGGCTACATCATCCCTGCCTTCTTTGGGTGCCCTTGGTGGGGAGAAATCAATGGCTACATCACCCCTGTTGTCTCGGGGGGTCAACGTGTGGGCGCAATGGCTAAATCGGACATGCGTTCCCGGGGCTCCCAAAGAAAACAAAATCAGAAGTGGCTACCTAACACCTGCCGTCTCGGGGGCCCTAAGTTGGGCGGAATGGCAACAACAATCAATATGGCTATATCACGCCGGCCTTCTCAGGGTCCCCATGGTGGGGAGAGATCAATATGGCCGCATCACCGGTGCCTTCTCGGGGTCCCAGTAGTGGGGAGAAATCAACATGGTTACATAAACCCTGCCTTGTTGAGGGTACCCAACACGGGAACCAAAAAATGGGAAAAGATGGGGAGAAGAAGGGGGAAATAGGGGAAGGCTTTGCCCAACACGCGCCTGACGCACTACTCACTACCAACTCAAGGGGCCACACCGAAGCGTGGGAGTGGATGAAGATGGGTGCAAATAGGTGAACATGGCTCAAAATTGGATAAAATTCAAATATGGCATATCCCGAAGTAGGGGAAGGGGGAAACCCCCTATTATCGAACAACAACGTCCGCAAAAGGGCTGAAAATAGGGTTCGGGTGGTTATCGACATACAAAACTTTGCACAGTGTGCACGGCACGGCATTCATGGAGGATGATGGGCGAAGGGGGGCCACGGCCGCAGGCTGGTCAACAAAGTGCTCTACACATGCACATCCAGGTATGCACATGTGCATATGTGGCAATATTATCCAATTCTCATCATATACTTCTCCAAATACTCCGGACATCAGTATGTACAACCATCAAGCTGGGCCTAAGGTTCACCTTCACTTGCCTGCATCTTCACTTGGAGGGCCACGATGGGCCGCACGTAGGTCAAGAAGCGCCTTGCACATACACGTCCCCACGTCCTAGTATGCATGTGCAGCAATGTTTGGTTGCTCTCATTCCAAGGTGCTTGAACTCTCTCACCGTATGCACATTGCTGGCCCGCTCATGTTCTTGTGGCCGTGTCTTGTCGACCAACACGATAGGTTTTGCTGTTGTCAACCGAACCCCCCCCCCCTTCTTCTAGACCTACATCACCCTACACGAGACACAGTCCCCAAATCAGATCAACAAAAACAGCAAACGTATGGTATGCCACTGGGGATTTGGTTCATTGTTAGCAGGATGTAGCCATCGACATGGCTGCGCCTATCACAATGACATTTGGTTGGCGCCCTGTAGTGGCAGATTGGCCGCCAAGTTTGAGACTTATGTGCACCGAAGAAATGGTGTGATGCGGGCAATTGAAGTTCAGTGGGACCGAACTGTCATCAGCTGTACATTGAAGGTTGCAGTATTGTAACGGTGACCCAATAACTATATTGTTTCAGTTGTATAATGTGCAAATAGTTCACCGTCCCTCATCCGATGGCAAAACTAAAGTTATTGCATAACTTGGGTCTGCATGCTGACGAACAGGGAACAACTCCTGCTTACCCGCTGATCCTGCTCGGAGGCAGGCACCTACTCACCCGCTGATCCTGCTCGGAGGCAGGCACCTACTCGGCCACACGTCAATTGATTAGATAGTCGCTGAAGACCATGGGGGTGGGGGGCGCAACACATGAGAGGGCATCAATGGTCAGGTTGCTATATCCGCATTGAGCTGTGGCCGCGTCTGCTCCCTATGACTTTCATCGCCCGGCGTACAAACTTCAATGTCTCACTGTGGTAACTGGGGGCCGGGGAGAGGGGGGAGGGGGGGGCTAGCGGGGATTGCACCGACCGGCTGTAGGCTTGTCACTGGGGGTCCCTTGCAAGAGCGCCTCGGGGAAGCACCTCAATTGGTCAGGTGTGGACCCGCCACTTAGCTCCAGCTGCGCCCGCTGTCACGGCCTTCATTGCCACTGGCCATTGGATTATGCATGTGACTCACTGTTCTCTTGTCATCCCTCCCTGGATGGGGCTAAATTCATGGCCTGCTGGTTCTCGGCTTCATCGCCGGGTCACGCTGGTCACAAGTCGTACAGATGAGTGTTGCTGAGACCAGGTCGTGGCGTGCATTTTGTGCTCCATGTTTGGATTGCCTGTGCTGCAGGCTTGCTTGCTTGCGCTGGCCCCTTTTGGCCACACTCCCTTAGCTCAGTGTTCCCCAGGGGCATGGAGATTCACGGTGTGAGGGGTCAAGTGTTAGCCAGTTTGGTCGCTGCCACCGAGCTGGCAAGGTGCGCGGTCCTTAGGGTTGAAAAACTCCAGTGGGTACAGGTGTTTTGGAGGCAGCAGGGACATGCAACATGCAGAATGCATGGCGTGGGGGGGTTGGGGGTAGTGCCCAACCATCAGGGGTCGCCAGGCTAACACTCACTGTGTCCTCTGTGCTGCAGGACAGGGTGTCCTTGTCCCCATCTGATGTTTCATGCAGCTCTGGTGTATCACACCTGGAGTTCTCAATGCTGCACCGAAGAGTTGAGGCTGTGTCCGTTGACGCCAGGCTGTCCGGCATTACTCCGTGTGGGAGGGGGGGGGTCCATGGCCACCAAGTTCAAAGATTCAAGCAGGTTCCTTGACTCAATGGGCGTCATTGGGGCTAGGGGCAAGGGTTACTGGAAGGTGTTGCACGCTGGACCTAGCCTCTGTGGTGTTCCCTCCTCCCCGGTACGCACCATGTATGGGGTTGGGGGGAAGAGGGCCGGGTATGCACTTCTGGCAAATAGTACTGGCGTCTATGGGGGCGGGGGGGGGGGGTGTCGGCGACTGCACCCGTTGGTGCTTGCACCACGGCGTGGGCGTGGGCACTTCGATATCAAGGAGATCTGGTGTCGGGGGCAGGCCTTTGCTTAGTGATACCGGGGGGGGGGGGGGGTTAATTGGCCCTCCCGGGATTTTGGCTGCCCCACCCACCCACTCTCAGACCCACCCACCCACCTGCCGGATACCCTGAGGGGGGGGTCACAGAGCAATTTTGGATGGAACAAATTCAGGTTGACCACTCCAGAGTAGATTTCTGTAGTGTGCACAACAGGGTTTGAACCCATGCCCATGATCCATGAGACTGCTGCTATAACCACTGGGTCACTGACACCCCCTGGCAGGGTGAGCTCAAGGACTATGTAGAAACTAAAATGAAAATTTTTTGTTGATGCACAAACAAATTCTGCCACAAAAACACAAATGCACTTAGCAATTCTACCAAACTCAGCAACCCACCCACCCACCCAACAAAGCGGACACCCCCCCCCTGGCGGGGTATGCGCATTTTTCCAAGATGGGGGAAAACCCAGACAAACCCACCCACCCACCCTTAGACCCACCCCCCCCCCCCCGGTATAGTATCAACCAGCCACTAAGCAAAGGCCTGGTCGGGGGGTGGGGGCGGCACCGTGTGCCCTCCCCTGGGACATCCAGCCGTATTGATGTTTGTGGTTGGTCGGGCCGGGGGGGGGGGGGGTTCGGTGTCCATTTCACGAGGTTGCTGATATAACACTTCAATCATTGGGGGGGTCCTTTTCCTCGTGCCCTGTGGGTCCTGCTGAGATTTGTCCCCCTAAGGAGCGGTGAGCATCGGCGTCCCTGATCCGCTGGCAAATCTGCCTGTCGTTACCGCGGATACCAATATGTGACGGGACATGCAACCACTATACCTCAGAGCCTACTTCATCCAGTATTTCAAGGACCTGGGTCCACAAATCCACATGGCTTGCCGGGCCTGAGGAGCTTTTCCATTTGTGCGGGACGGGGGGGGGGGGGGTGGATGGTTGCGGCTACACTGGGCACTCCTCTGGCTCCCATTCCATGCACCCTGCAATGGGGTTGTCTTCGGTCTCCTCCTGTTCTGGCTCTTCCTGTCTCCTCCTCCTCTGGCCCTTCCCGTCACCTAGGGTGCACCGAAATATGCCCCAAAAAGAGGGAGGACTTGCGTTGTCCCGAGTCGGCCAAATGGTTTGCCTTGGAATTGCATGGTATATCAACATGGGACAGTGCGTGTAGCCATTTAACTTGTTCAACAAGCTGCTCCGCTGTGCACAGAATTGCCTCCCACAGATCCCTGTGTTGGATGGGTCCTTTGGCATTGCTCCAGTTGTGGTGTCGCCATCGCTGCAACCACCCCAATACCCCTTTCACAATGAGCAACCAGTCTGGGCAAGTTGGGGGTCGTTCATCTGGCCTGTGCCCCTCTAGCACTCGTAGGGACGCCTACAGATCTCCTTGGATATTTGTCTCATCCTCATCCAGTGGCATGAATGTTGCTGTGTCCCTTTCGCCCCCGAAAGACACTCCATACCCGCCCACCCTCCCCAACACTGGATGCGGTTTTGATGACACAAGAGAGGGGGGGCGGGGGGGTTACACTGACCTTCTTTTCATCCTTCAATTTCCCAGGACCAGGGCATGCTCAATCTCAAAGTGTACTACACAACACTCATCCAAATGATGCCCAAGAGTTTTTCTGGGATCGGGGGGGGGGGGGGGGAAGCCCACACTGACGAGGGTGTCTGCGAGTAGACAGGATGCGATGCAGTGGGGTGCTTTTAAAAAAGTATTTTTGAAAGTACGACACTCTTTGGGTGAGTAGACAAATTGACCTGGATCCCCTGCTGCTGTGCTACACAACCACAAAATCCTCCATCTGTTCCCTCCAAGCCCACAAAGCACACCAAGATAATTTTCCGTGCACTCTATGTTCAAAGGTGTACAAAAGTGATTGAAGTGCGAGTTAGGTGTTGACCATATAGGTGCTGCGGAGAGCATATTACACAAACAAGGTTAAATTGTCAGACCATAGATCCACGGCAACCGTACTTTGCACCCTTGATTGCGGTGGCTCTCATGCGGTTACCTCTGTGCAGTACCTGTTCCATAGCACTGAGGAGGCATCCTTGCACTGCGCGCGCAATGTGTGCTACTGTTACACTAGGTTCCCCCCCGAAGAGCCCCCAGGCATGCCCCTTGGAAACGCCCATAGAATTAGGCGACCCAGACTGCCCCTGCTCAACAAAGTTGCAGGCTACCTTCCCTTCACATAACACACATCATGCACAACTAGAAAAGCCACAAATGCAGCCTGGGCGCCCAGCATAGAATGTTGTCATCCTCGGCATAAGTGCTACGCTCCCCGCTTCCGAAAATTTTCCAAGGGCGGTGTTTCTTCCAGTGTGCGGCAATGAGATAGGCCGCCGGATTTTCCAGCGGGGGACCGACATGCCGGGGAAAAGCATGCTAATTTTTCCGGGCAACATCATGCCCACCGGCTACTTCTTTCCGGACGACCCACGGTTAAGGCAAAATTTCTGGGCCATTCATTTTTGCACGTGTTTTTGTGGTATTGGGCGTTCACCTGCAACAAAAGAGCAACACAAGAGAACACACCCTTGAAATATGTACACTGCTCCGCCACTCCTCAAAGAGCAGCTGCCCCGGCTACAGGGTGACAATCCAGAAATGCCATATCCCCAATGCATCAAAGCCTACTACCAAACAACAATGATGCCCAAAGTACCACAAAGTATGGGTCTCTACTACAGCCAAACGCCCAAATAGTTGCACTGCGCGCACACTGCGCTTAAGGCGCCCCCTGAGGGCAATTCATGATCTCACTCCTCGGGTTCTGATTAACACGGAAATGCTTCTTGAATAAACACATGTCTTTACAATTTTAAGAGATAAACCGGCACACCCAAGAATTCAACACTTCATGCCTCATGCAAGATTCAACTTTTCAAGGAAGGTAGAAACGCCTCACTGGCCCGCATGGGCACCTCTGCCTATGCAATTTGCTCCTCCCTCAAATACCCTTGAACGGTTGGGTTTTGTTTTCTGTGTGCATTGTGCACTGCCGTTTTCCTTGGCCTTCGTCTTTCGTGTGCTGCGGCAGCACATTGGGATGCTATGAAGCGTGGTGCTTACCCCCCATATAAAAAACACAACGCACACAGTGAGCACGTTCAACGTCCACTGTTAGGACACTGAGACGGATAGGGAGGCATCAGGAAATAGCAGGGTGTATGGAGGGTTTGCAGCATCTAATGCCCAAGGCCCTTCCTTGAAAACTTGAGGGTTTGAGGGTCAAATGCCTCCCCAACATGGATCAGATGGAACCAGATTAGGTGGGGTCGGCCAACAACCCCCACTGTTTTCTGCTCCCTCTCTCTTGAGACAGTACAAATGGCGATCCATGATTGGTCAGAGTGTGGGGCGGGGAGGGTCAGGGTCAGAATCAGGAAGGAGAACGTTTGTAGCTACAGTCCAGTGTGTACAGCACGGCCAATAGCAGGTCTCGCCTTGTGAAGGTGTGTCGAGCACACAGCCGTGGACTGAACAGTGAATGTGAATGCCTGTTAGCAGGGGCACCAGTCGGCATAGGGTCATGGACACATTTGTTGTCAGTGTTTGCCTACTTGAACCCACATAGCTCTCATTTTGGGGATATTGGTGGAATATATTCCCCTCTCTTTCACCAGCTCACTGTGCAATCTTCTCTTTTTGAACCCGGGCATCTACGGCCTTGTCCAAGCTACAGTAGGTGTAGGGACCGTATTAATCTGGGAATTTTTGCGTAGCTTATACAAGGGGGGGGGGGGGGGAATTGGTGTTGCTGTTGGCTTGTTGAACTCCTTGGAAGTGCAAGAGGGGCTCGAAAAACAATTACCTGACGTTTTACTTGCTCACAGCAGCTCGGATGCTGTGGGTTGCTTCAATGCCACTATTATGAATTGACACCACACCTGCATTGGAACCCTTGCATGGTTGCGTGTTCCTCCTCCTTGTTTGCTGTGATGTGTAACTGGTAAATTCGTCACCAAACCCATGTCTTATGTGGCCGCACTACATTTGTACCGAATGAAATTAGGTACCAAATTAATACGGTCCCTACGCCTGCTGTAGCTTGGACAAGGGCCTAGATTATAAAGGGGGGGGGACAAAAAAACCCGGTTTGGTTTGTCAGCCCGCAAAACGGCATCCCTCAGCGAAGTTCGCCCTCCAAAAAACAACACCACTTCTTAGCATTCGACCCCCTTTTGCAGCTGGTCCTATGTGTCAAAGGGGGGGTGTTTGCCCAACGCACACCCCGCGCACTACTTTCATATTAACCATCCCAACTTTGACCCCGGATTTACCCCCACCTAGAGGAGCCCCCCAAGTCCACCAGAGTGGACCGCAAACCTTCCCTACCAAGCACGTTGCATAAGGTGAAATGGAGAATTTCAACATCAATGTGTATTTCTGATGTATTGGTTAATAAACACTTTGTCCCCTATAAGTGAGGGCATCAATACATTCATCACAACAATGCTCCTGGCACTCACCACAATCTGTGATAGTGGAGCGCTTCGGACAACACAAAGCACACACATCTGCCTCATCCTCTCCCTCATCTTGCGTGGCTTATCAGTCCAAACATGAAACGGGACATGGTCCCATGGTCCATAAGGAGAGTGATGGACCTACCTCTGAATGCAGAATTGCGTGAAATGCAACAAAACATGCACAGAGGGGTGCAACTCATCAGGGCCGCCGCGCTAGATGTTCCTAACCAAACCCCAACACCACAATTGTCCAAACAAATGCTTAATGCGTGCTCTATACCCATATCTCCAACCTGAAAGGGGCCAATCCATATCCCTAGCTGGAAAGGGGCCATTCCATATCCCAAACTTGAAAGGGGCCGGTCCATATCCCCAACCGGAAAGGGGCCATGCAATAAGCGTGCATCAGGGCTCCGTATCAAAAGTGGCCCAAAAAGATGCCTGTCACACACTTGGCACGTTGATGCCCCCCCAAAGATGAGGCACGGAAAACCGATGCCTATGGCACCAGCAAAAACTGTCGTCAAAACAGGGTGGGTTGCTATCATCCTTGGACCACGTCAAGCAGGACAGCTCTAAGCTGCAAGAGTACAGCTGCTGAAATACGGTAAGATGCAAATGAAAAAATCTGCTAGAAATCAACGCCCAAACACACAAAAGGTGTATGGTGGAAGCTAGTTGCTAGCCCCTCTGGTTGGTAAACGACACAAACCGAAAAGAGCAGCACAATGTCCTGAAATGGTCATTGAAGTGATCATCATGAGCTGCCTCCACGTGGCAAAGGGACGGAAGCATTCCGCTTGTTGAAGAGGTGTCAAAACGATATACAGTTGTGGGAGCTTGGGGGAATGTTTGCCCGGCGCGCGCCCGGCGCGCTACTTTTCTATTAACACACTCCCGACTTCAACCCCAAATTTACCCTCTCATGGTGAAGCCCCCCAAGTAGACCACGTCGCACTGCACACCTTCCCTACAAAGCACGTTGTATAATAAAGCAATATCTGTGAGTTCAGCAACTCCAACTGTCATCTGTATTGTACTTAACAAACAACATTGCTCCCACAAGTGTGGGTGTCAACACATTCAGTACAATACAGCTCCTTACACTCATCACAAATTGCAACGGTGGAGCGCTTCTGGCAACACAACACACACACTTCTGCCTCATCCTCTGCCTCATCTTGCGTGGCGGCTGAGTTGCTTTGGTTAATCCAAACATGAGGCGGGACATGCTCCCATGGTCCGTAGGGGGGGTGACGGACTTGCCTCCGGATGCAAAGTTGTGTAAGATGCAACAAAATACGGACTGACTGGTGCAGCTCATTGGGGCCGCCACGCCGGATGTTCCTAACCAAACCCCAATGCCACAACCGAGCAAACAGCTGCTCAATCCGTGCCCTATACCACCCGTGCACGTCATTGTAACATTGTTGGCGGGCTGTCAAAGTGCCATTCTTTCTTCCAATGAAAGGCACAATGACATGAATCCGGCCTTTATAAGCACCATCATGGCCCCCAACTTCGAAATCAAAGAAATCACGTCAGGTACGAGAAGGTCCATACCCATCCCAAGGGGGAGTCTTTGCACTGCGCGCGCACTGCGCGCTACTTTTAGACTATGTTCCCCCCGAAGAGCCCCCAAGCACACCCCTTGGAAAGGCCCTTAGAATTGGGTGACCCAAACTGCCCCAGCTCAAGAAAGTTGCAAACTACCTTCCCTTCACATAACACACATCATGCACAACTGGAAAAAAGTCCTTGTATCGGATAATCGGACTTGCTTCAATACTTCCACTTCCCAATGGAATCTTTGGCCGTCCCATGCGTGCTTGTCCCCCCCGAGTGGAAATGGCTCTTCGCCACTCTGCAGAGATATAATGTAAAGCATAAACACAATCAAGGCAAGAGAGTCGCAAACGGCATTGCGTGTAGTAAAGAGGGCGGAAATGCTACGTCAACCCTGCATTCTCGGGGATCCCCAAACAAAGGGGGACAAAATCAGAAGTCAAAAGCTCCGCTAGGGGTCACCATGATGCCCCTAGGGGCCCCTAGTATCTCAAAGAATGGGTCTCTAGTACGGCCAGACGCCCAAATAGTTGCACTGCGCGCGCACTGCGCTTGAGGCGCCCCCCTCAAAACATCTGCTGATGTCCCGGGGGCCAAGGGGCAAATCCATATAATGTTGCCCAACATATCAACGGCAACCGGTAGGGCACGGGTCAAAAAAGATGCCCGGCGCGTGCCCGGCGCGCTAACGTTACCCCCTTGAAGCCATTCTCGCCCCTCCCCCCCTCCATCCGGGGAGGGTACAACCGAACCTCAAAAAAGAGCCGCCCACCGAATTCACTTTTTCCCAACCATTTCTTCTTTCCCAAGTACCGTTAATCACCCATAAACCACTGCCATGTGGCACCCACGCAACCATCAGGGAAAACAGAGGGAAAACCCCCCGTTCCCCGGGCTAGTTGACAAGGCGTAGCTCACTCGCTCCAAATCCTGCTTCCTTCTCATGACCCTCTGTGCACCACTTCCTTGCTTCATGGTGCTGACCAGCCAAACAGGCAGGCCCGCCACCCTGCACTGTGCAGCATGCAGGGGTGGTCTTCAATGAAGAAAAGAAACTGAAAGAAAATCAAAGTGTCCAACCCTGCTTGTTTGTTTTGTAACCCGGTGCATCTGTGTCACCTAGGTGCTTGCTGTTATTTCCTAGACACTTTTGGGTGCTGCTGTTTGTCAAAAAATGTGCAAGCAACCGTGTTCTGGGGGGGATGCAAGGGGGGTTTAACAGACTCCGGGAATGAAGCCGGACTTACAGCCATCAGGAAAAGGGTAACAAAAAGAAGCCAAGAAATCCAGGACATCAAAGCAGTAGAAGGTTAGGCACCAGAAGAGACTAATTTTGTGGCATCCCAATCTCTGGTTGTACCTCATACCCCATTGTGAAGCGTTGAGTAAGATCAACAATCCGAAGCATTGCAGAGGACAGAGATGGACTGAAACCAAGCCAGGCCGCTGGGGTTTAAAACGCCAAAATAACACTCCACCACAGTCCCTTTGGTTCTGCTCCCCAAACAGAGGCTACTGTCCCACATGTCCCCAGCCGAACTAAACGCCATCAGCAGAGCCCAGGACGTTAGCGTCTAGCCTGCTCAAGTACGCTCTGTGCAGAGCCTTACTCATCCATCAATCGGCTGTCCCTGAGACAATGCCACAAAAAGGTCACGTATGCCGCCGCGCACTTGGCTCCAGCTGTGCCTGCCTTCCGCAACCTTCATCACTCTCAGTTTGATAGTGGTACTGCCCCAAAGGTGTGAACCACGTTCCTTTGGTGGTTGGTCCTTAGATTGTGGGACGGGCAGACTGGGGGGGGGGGGGGGGCTAGATGCACAGGGGGAATCCTTGCACTGCGCGCGCACTGTGCGCTACTTTTAGACTATGTCCTCCCTAAAGAACCCCCAGGCACACCCCTTCCAAATGCCCCTACCCTCCCCTCACATCAGACATCATGCAAAATGCGGAAAACCCCACACATATCCTCTTTTCCGTTCAATTGTCAACTAATTACAAAATCAGAATGCTCCGGAGTGGCGGCATTTGAAATCTCACTCACCCTGCCAGCTAGTGCCAAAACCTCGTGTGTGACCACCTCATCCTCAACTGGACCTAGGGGCAAAATGGCTTGCAGGAGGGAATCCACGTCAAACTCCACTTTCCACTTGTGGTACAACCACACATCATCATCAGCAGTGATGCAGCCTCGCATAGGGCATTCGACTGTGGCCAGACAAGAACCGGGGAGTCCGTCACCCCAACTCAAGGGCCCACACCAAAGTGTGCGGGTCCATGGTGGAGATGAGCAAAAAGGTGTGAAAAGGGGTGGAAATGGGTGAAAGTGGGTGAAAATCCAAAAATGCCATATCCTCAATGTAGAAGAAGCATCAAAACCTACGCTAGGGGCAACAATGATGCCCCTTGTATCACAAAGTATGGGTCTCGAGTACAGCTAGACGCCCAAATAGTTGCACTGTGCCCGCACTGCGCTTAAGGAGCCCCCACAGAGATTTGCCGCCATGGGCAAATATGTGACACAGCACACAGTCATCACACAGAGTGGGGTGTTGTATCTTGTACCCCCCCCCCCCCCTGTTGTTCCCCACCCCAGGGAAGACGGTCCCCCGCCACCCCCTGGGGGATGGTCACCAAGTAACAGTCCCCGACCCCCCCCCTGTGGACCGCACCACCACCGTACACACACATGCACACAGTCTTGCCATCACGGTCATAGGCCAAGTGTTTGCACTGCGTGCGCACTGCGTGTGCACTGCATATGCATCACCGTGCTCTGAATGTCCAACGACCTGCGCCAAAACAGGTTCCCCCGTGGAGCGGATGAACATCACACTTGTCCCAGGGGGAAACATGGTTCTGCTGTCAAGTTCCATTTCAGCGAAAGTGAGCCAAATGTCCTGCCATGAGTGCAAGGGATACAAGTGGCAGTGCCCCACAACACAGTCACCCACACAACAACACAATGAGCCGCAACAACAAATTTTGGGTTGACCAAGTGACGCCCCCCCCCCCCCGGGAACGACAAGGGGTGGGGAACGACAAGGGGGGGGGGGGTACACCATCATGTGACGACAGCACCACTATGTTCCTGCAGCATCCCTGTGACTCTCACCTACATGTACTCGTCCTTGCCCTGAGACAAAAATAATGCTGCCGCAGATGCAGCTGCAGCCACCCCCTTAGAAAGATGGACGCCAGGACACGACGGCGTTCCAGCCAACTTGTCCGCAACTGCTCAGGGTAATGCGGCACTTCCTAGAGGGTGAGCAACTCCCAGAGTCCCGGGGTACGTCGTTGTTGAAATGTCTACTGAGAAAGACATACCCCCGCTGGCGCTGCAGAATACGTGCATGGAATGGATTTCAACGGTGGGTCTGCTGTGACAACCAATTTGGGCAATGTCCGAATGACGTGGCTTTAGCCGTCTGTTCGGAAGGACGAGTCGGAAGTGAAATGAACCAATGTGGGCCACAGTTTTAGTGGAAAGGGGTTATACCGGAAGTGCGTGGACATTCCGGGGAATTATGGGGCTCAGAGCATGACCCACTGGACAAAGATGACAGGGGACATGCAGCAGACCCACAATACGATCAACGGGACTTTTTCTGGGACAGAGGAGTGGGATATCCTGAAGGCAGACTGGGAATCATGAGATGGCGTCAGATACCAAGATGACAGGAGCCCCCTGAAAGGGCAAGTTCTGCCAGCTCTGCGAGCGTACAGACTGCATGTCCCCACACAACACAGGGCGATACAGTACAACACGAGGCCAAAAAAGCAGACTCAGCAGTCCTGTCATGTGCCCCAAAGACTGAAGGAAATTGTTCTTGGGCACTTGGATGGCAGGTGAGAGAATCCCGTGGCTCCTGACCGACACCGGAGGGGAGTGGCACTACTGCAGGGACTTTGGGTAGTGGGTAACCATACTTGACACCAATGCCTGCTCTGACAGACACACGCACACACGCTTCAAATTCAAAATAGACGCAAACAGGAACACCGCGATTGGACTTGGACACACACAGAGACAAAAACCCTCAATTAACATTGTGCCCTCACATGTCTTGCCCAGCGGCGGTGGCCTCATGCCGCTCCACGACTCTCTGTTTTGCCGGCTTAAACAGGACAGACTGGCACCAACAGCAAAAAAAAAAATAAAGCGGACGCAAATCAGCGTACCACAGACACACATGGACAGACACAACACCCAAAATGAACACATCACAAATACATTGTCAGGAACAAAACTTGTTTTCAGTCTCTTGTGTGATGGGCCCCTTGGGGGCCCACTCTCACTCTGCACCCGGTACACTGAGGACGCTTTTTACGAGCCATAGGTGCCGCAGGGTGAGAGAAATGTGCTGACTTGAAAATTCTACGGGCACTTCTCCAGGCCATTTTCACCACGTGTGAAGAGAAAAGGCCCAAAGGGGTTGCTTCAGCAACTGCAAAATAGGTGTGACTTGTCAGTGCTGAAATCCCCTGATGGGGACATCCTTACAGATGAGGAAAATATTGCACAAGTGTTGTGTGCGCACTGGTTGGGTGTCAGGAAACCAACATAGGCATACGATCAACAAAGGCAGGCTTGTTTATCAGACATGCTCTGGAAAGAGCCTAATCTCGAAATGATCATGCAAGCGCTGTGGGCGCTTGATTTCGTCGGCTCGGGGGAACGACGGCTTTACAGGGGCCTTTTCCTCACACTTTGCGCAAACATTGCTGGAGATCATGTGGCAGGTGTCCAAGAATGGCAAACACGGGGATAAATTATGTTGTCTTAGATGTGTGCACACCTACAACCACTTCCGTGGTCTGGGATAATTACCCAAACTAGGCGCTGCAGACTGTGATACAGGGGACAGCCTTTCTTACCGCGCACCACACACATTACACTGTGGGCTCCACACACTGGACACTGCACGATCTGCACACTGCGCACCGCGCACACTATGCACTTTGCTTGTGGGGGCAGGGTGTTAAGGGCGTCAGGTCAAAGTGGCCTCTCTGGCGGGGGGGGGGGGGGGGGATAAAGGTTGGATGAGTATGCCGGTTGGTAATTCCATGTGCAGGTCCATGTTCACCTTTTGCGTTTTGAGCATCGAATCCTCCACTCTTGGGTGTTTGTGGGGGGGGGGGGTCCTTCCAGGGGGCTCTGACTGGCTTTATGTGTGATGCCAGCCCATGAAAGTGCAGTGCGAAGGGCAGGCCTGTGCCTAAAGGTGGAGGGGCTGGTCATGGGGCAGGCACCTGCGGCAGTTGCAGCTGATGGTACAAACACGGAGCTCAAAGCCGACCATCCTGCCTACTGAAAACTGGTACTTGTTGGCTTTTCTGACCCAGTCGCTTTTTGAGGGAAGGCAACCCCCTTCTGGCAACAGATGTACAGCCATCCTCCAGCCGCTTCCTTTCCATGCATCCCTTTGTTTCCTCCCCCCGTGAACATGATGAGGCCCTACATACGTTCGTCAGACAAGCAAACAAATTGGAATGGTTGGTTTAGGAGGCTTGGAGCTCCGTGTTGCATGCGGACCTTTACTTCTCTTCATCTGAACATGATTTGCGGACAGTACGTACGCGGTCAGAACACATGCACGCATACCGTACACGCACACATAGGGCAACGTTGCCCTGTTGTGGCACGGAAACAAGGGCTTTGCAGAGAGAGGGCATGTACAAATTCCTTGTCAGCATGAACCCGAATGGAGCACCCCAATGGCCAGACTTGGCATCAGTGCTGACCGAGACAAACAGAAAGAAGCCAATTTGTGCAGGAAGATGGGACGTGGGCGAACCCAAAGGTCGAAGAGAGACTCGGGAGGGGGGGGGGGGGTAAGTCAAGCGCATCTCAATGTCTAGAGCCCGCACACACTTGGTAGCAGAGGAGCAAGTCTGACACTTGCGGTGGGGCAACAAAACATTCAGACAAGTGGAATCAAGTTTGTGGAATATGCAGAAATAAGTGTGACTGCTTCCTCGAGCGGATGCTCACCCCTACCAGTAGCCCCTGCTGCTACAAGAATATCTCTCGGGGACGTTGCTTATTGCGCCAACTCAGAAAGCCCTTGAAAAGGGCTATCTGGAACACCCTGGGTCTGCATGCTGTACTGACAACATGTTTGAGATTTTCGTCCGTTTCGGACAATGCCTGTGTTGCCTGCTGCCTCTTTTTGTCAACAGGCAGCTACCATGTCCGCATACAAATTCACTCCACGGGCTGATGCTTCCCGGGATGCACCACAAAAGCCTTTGGTGCATAAGAGGGCTCGCTCTGGGGGTGCAGAGTGGGTGAAGGTGACTCGGCACCGGCCTGGCAGCCAGGCAAAAAAGCCCCGTACAGCCGGTTCGCAGCAACCTGCATGCACCCACAAGGAGCACCAAATTCTGACGTCCGCAGAGGACGCTTCTTTTGCAAGCCAATTTTGGGATCGTAAAGTGCACCCCACAAAGGCTTCACAGCATGAAAAAATTTGTTCAAATTAACAGGCAGGGGGATGTGTGCCCCAATGGGGTCCCTGCCCTTGCGGAAGGGGGCAACAATGAGGACAATTTGGATTCAGAATAATCAGTGGTCCCTCGAGAATTGCCCTGTCTTGTGCATTGTCCATTTTGCAGCTCCATTTGCTCAAAAATGTGATCACCCCCCCCCCCCGACCCATACATTTCTGAGATGGCCTTTTCTCACAGATTTCATAAAGTATACACATACCCCCCCCAACGGGACGAAATTTTGGCGCATTGGACCAAAAGTTCATAGAAACAAGGAAAAGTGCCAAAACCCACTGTGTTGGCGCACAACGAATGTCCCCGAGAGATATGCAGACGATAGAACAACTTGTGTCCCATCATCCCTATGGACGCCTACAGAAGTGGGCAGGAGAGGGACTAATCTCAAATCCCGTGTGCATCCATGCAACTTGCTCCCTGGGATGGGATGGCATCGGATTGGATTTCAAAGCAAGCTAACGTGGGTAACTGCTTTAAGGCCACCATGACTGAAGGCTGCAGCTGGCTGGCTCCTGAATACTGGAGCAACTTTGTGTTCGAAAAGCACATGGGGATACACCGTATGAGGGTGGGGCGGGAGACAAGAACATGCACCAAGAACCTGCAAAAAAACGAACAAACGCATGGTCTTGGCACCCCAGATTTTCGATTGAGGGAGCGAGGATGGGGTTTGGAATCAGAGCACTGAGGGGCACCTGGGATTCAAAAAAAAGAATTTTGACGAATTTTCACTTATTGACGGCCCTGGTCAATTGAGACCCCCGGCCTTAATTTACCTGCGCTTCGAAGCCTCCCCCCACTCCTCCCTAGCAAAGTCCAACTTCCCCTTGTACGGGAGCGGATTCTGGAAGGGAGGGGACACGGCAACATTCAACATTCAACATTCTGAAGGAAAGAGAAACGACGAGCAACTTTTGACCACACTTCAGGGACCATGTGCCTGAGACATGGGACATGGTATAGTTGCCGCCAAGTGATATGCACCCCCTCACATGCAGACATGTGCATACACATGGTGCTTTGTGTACTGGACTGCTTCGTATATTGGAATGCGTGCACGCTTCCGAGAAATAAGGGGCTCCGAAATGCAGTGACAGAAATAGAAGACATGGAATGCTCTTCTGTGCACGCGCTACTGCTGCACATCGCACACGGTACGGCAAACAAAGAGCACCGACGCTGCGGATTCACGGCGCTACTGAACACGCCGGTCATCTGGTCACGAGGGCGCCACGGCCACTGCCACTGCCACTGCTCACGGGAGCATTTGGAGGCAGGCCACTGGGGTGCACACTGTCCATGGCCACAAGCCTTCTGAGGCGGGCAAACAGATTACTCCATGGGGCCTGAAACTGTGATTCGGGGTCATTGGCATTTTTGTGGCACGTGAAGAAGTATATCACGGCCAGAAGAAGGAAATCCACACTGGCCAGCGGTAAGAATCCTGCAGTGTGAGTGGGGTGCTTGCAGAGGTTGGGGTGGAAGACGGAGGGTTGGGAAGGACCATGGAAGATTGGGCAGTATCAAACAGACTTGGAGAGCGTGGAAGAGCGTGGCGGAGCGTTGGTGTGCTGCTGTAGAGGGGTTACCACTTGCGTCAATGCCCTCAAGCAAATCAGATGTGGAAGACTCAACATTTGAATTTGACCAATTTCTTTCCAAACAATTTGGCAAAATGTCTTGGCAAATCAGGGAGCTCCCTGGTGAAGCACATAATTCGAACGAAGTTCTTGAATGAAAATGCACCCACCGGCATTTGCATTTTCGGGTGCCAAATGAGATGAAAAACACACAAAAAGGGTCTAAAACATGCTTCACATGGGATATTTGATCGTTGTGTGTGGACACAATGTCGCAAAAAGCAGATTTGGAAATTTCCAGTTTTGAGCTGTTGAGGCTAAAAACGGAAGAAGGAAGTTGTGCCACTGGACAGGTTGCAAACGGCATATCTGGGGTTTTTAGGGCGGGGGGGGATGGCTCTGGCTAGATGGGTCCCCATGGGCACTAGAGTACCCGTATTGGCACCAAATGATGACCCGAACCAATCTCAAAGCTGTTGGAACGTTCTCGAAACAAGTCACATTTTCGAAAATTCTGAGGTGCCATTGAACAGCCCTCATGCAGTTTTTAGGCTACTTTGTGGCACTTAATGTTTTTTTCCGAAACTTTGACTTTTTCCGAAAACCTTCTGACAGGTTTGGTATGGGTCTGGGTCACCATTTGGTGACAATATGGGTGCTCTAACCCCCACAAGAACCCACGTTGAAAGCCCTGAAATTGCTGTTTGAGCGCTCAAAGCCCCCACCACCCAAGCAAACCCAACACAGTGGAGGGTCTGAAACACACTGTCAGCTCAAAATCGAACAACTCAGAGAAAGCCAATACTTTGGTGTCAGGAAATAGGGGGGGGGGGGGGTTTCCGATTTTTGCCACATTCCACCCCCCCCCCCCAAAACAATACCCAACAACATAGGGGCTGAGGGGTCAAATTCGGACAATTCATTCGGGGATCATTTTGTCTCTCAAAATGATGATTTACAACGGGTGAAACATCCAACATTCAATTTCATACATTGTGGTATGCTCAGCAAATATTCCCAATATGTGGTGAGGGGGATATATGGCGCTCACACCAAGGCTTGATCTACAACCCTTTTCGAGATGATTTACACGCCAGTGGTATGCTGCATTTCTAGACACTGTGCCCTTGGTGTTGCTGGCGGAGCATGCTCCCTTTGCCGTAGGTTGGGCGGTCCCTGGTGGTTCTGTGGTCAGGCTTCTCTGTGGGCACTAGAGCGCGAGTGCAGAGCTGTGGGTGTGCAAGGGTGGGGGTGAGTGAACTCAGCCAAGGTTGCGTAGTGCCTCATCTGACCCATGTATGCATGGCACCGCAGCGGTTTGTTCTTCCCAAGACAGCGATGGTAAGGAGCTCCCTTAGGGGCACGGGTAGAGTTTGGTCAGAACTGTTGGGACTCTCCTGCACTCGCCATCACTGCCGAACCTCAGGCCTCAGTAGTACCAGCCCCTACGCGGGTTGAAAGTAGGACTGCCGCAGAGGCAATGGGCAGGACAGGTGCACAGAAAGTACACAGGGGCCTGCAACCCAGCCAATGGCGCCTCAGTGGCCGTGAGAAAATTGGGTGTTGTACTGCGGGGGTGTGGCCTAGCCCGAGCCTACCGCAGATATCCCACATTGTGTTGTGAAGCACAATTTTGGTAGATCAGTGGATGGTTTGGCAGGAAACAGGTTTCGGTGGCCGCAGCACCAGTGTCAAAGCATCCCGGACGTTCAAAATACGGGATTCCCTTTTTTTCTAAACGAAGTCTCACCATTGGACCCGATCATGGCCTGGTGTGGTGTAGAGGCATACCTACAATCACGTGGCTGATGTTATGGAAACTGGCTACACACAACCCAGGAGGCACCATCATCACCTGACAAAAAGAGAAGGAAAAGCACAAAACCAGATCGGACTCTCCGCAACTTCCTTCAACACTTCAACCCCTCAAACCCTGCGCAGATCCCGCCAACCTTCAACAACCTCTGCAGCTTCTCCCAACACAGCGCAAGCCTCTAAAATCCAAAGCCCTGATCTGAGCTCCCCTTTAAAACCCTCTGCGATGTACGTATCCACCATGGCAACCAGAGAGAAACGCAATCTGGTCCACAGAACTCCAGGGTGTCACGCCAGTGACATAATTTCATGCTGAAACCAGACCGGGGACCATTAGAACTGCATAAATAGTGGCCATACCAGGTGTGAAGGACATTTGTGTGCATTGACTGCCAGGTTGACACACTCTGCAAGTCTCCAAAGGTGTTCCAGCTCAGCACCACATGTCTTTTCCTGTCTCACCCCGTTCCTTGGGGCAGGTCATCAGTTTCTGGCTGTCCTTTCTTGAACCCTCTGAAGCAAGCATCTGATTTGGTCCATGAAAGATGTCTGAGGTTCAATGTACAAACGCATGGCAGGTGATAGACTCATTGACAAATTCAACTCAGAGGGCAACCCTACCACCCAGAAAAAATAGACCAAAATTTGTGACTAAAACAGTCCCCTTTTTGTGCTTTACAGATAAGATGAGATCTACTTGAGCTACATGTCACCTGTGGCCGCGGGAGAACGAAGATGGCGTCCACAGTAAAAAAAGAGGGCTTTCGGTGTGGAGCCCATAAGCAGAATGGCCTGAAAGCCAAACAACCCTCCAAAATGCAAATGTTATCCATTTACTAGGAATCTGCCAACAAATTGCTCAGTTGAAACCCAACACTGTGGCTTCTCAAAGTGTCATTATATTTGGTATCGCATAAAAAATTAGGCCCCAGTGTATGACTGCGGAAGGGTGCATCCACAGATGTGCAGGCGTATACATGCGCCTTTTGGTTGTTTCGTCAGACCTCTCTTTATATGAGGAGTTGCAGAGGTGACTTGAATTTCTTTAGATTTTTTCTTTTCCGCAGACAAATGAAGGACAAAGTTGTTGCAGCCTCGAAGGTGCCACATCGGGAACTGTTAACATGGAACAAACCCTCCACGCCGATTCGCACCTCTACACCCGCTCAGAACCCTACACTTCACAAGTCTCCACCTCCTGGCATCGGCTGCTTGACATGCTAACCGTAAAATGGACCTATCTACGCCCCCTGCTCAGAAGAGCTTCAAGCACCATTATGGTCCGGCCATCTGTGTGTCGTACCCTGGACGACAGCTTGGACCCCGTACCTACGAGCGATCTCTGTACCTGTCATCGGCGATGGCAAAAAGGGTACCTGGGTCAGCAAAACATTGCACAGTACATAGCCTAAAAGGTCACTCTTGTCCGGATCACGTAGTGCCAGATGTGTCTGCTTCAAGGAAGCAATGATGAAGTAGGATGCAGGGTAGTAGCACCCCAGCGCAAGGATCACGATGACCGAAGGGCGGCCATCTCGGTGGTTGTTCAACAAGGATTTCGGCCCTGCAATTTTGACACATACACGGCAACTTGCAACCCATAGCGGCGAATAGCATCGAAGTATCAAGAAATCGTCGTCTAGTCAGCCAAGGGAAAGCCACATGAAACTGAAAATATACTGCCCGCATTTGAGTTCCATATTTCAGGTGGCATTTTTGGGTACAGTTGCAGCGTATGGCATCAGGCAGGTCTTCCTTGACCCGTCACCCGGGCCCCATATGCCTCGGCGAGTTGATGTGTGCCGTACTGTCACCGTACTGTTGTCGCAGATTTGCCGCACCACAAGTGTTGACCGTCGCTTGCACCCTTGATCGGGTGCACAAGCAAAAGGTTGCTTATTGTGAGTGCGTTCGTGGTCTCCATGGTGCAAATTGGGATGTGCCAGATGGACGGCGAGACTGGGTTGGTTGATAGCAAAGGCAACTGTACAGAGGAAGGTGGCGGAGCACCGCAACAACATGCACACCGGCTTGTTATCTAGCGGGTTAATGCAAGGAATGCTGGAGGGTGGCCCTGTGCTTGGTGCTCACAGGTGATTTGCTCAGTGTTTTGGGGTGTTCACGGGGTGCAAGGCCCCATGCAGGTTGTTGCAACCCAACAACCCCCACAGAGGATGGTGCACCCCAAGCATCTCCACAATGGAGGCTGTACTATCCCAAGCATCTCCACGGAGATGCTGGTCATCCAATGTCTGCCAGTTGCAGTTGCATAGTGCGCACCGCTGTCCTTTGTGCAGCAGGTACTTGGGCGGTCGCAAGACGTTTGGTGACGACTTCTTGGAATTGAATGTGCGCCTTTTTTTCGTGGTGGCCGATTTCGGGGAGGTCCTGGGGAACAATGGCCACCACCCCCTGCGGAACCCCACCCTGTGCCTGACCTGGAATCATTAATTGACGCAACCCTTCTCCTTCTCACTGTCCCCCTGTCCACGATGGGCACTCCTTGCGGTGTTGAATGCCCCACAACACAAATGGCAGCCAAAAATCAGGGAAATGTGACAACCAAATGTGTTTCCATAACCAAATTTGAATTTCAGTCGAATGCCTTGTCCTTGATTCAAACCGCCAGAGGCGCCAGAATAATTTTTTCGCATATGGTGGGGGGTAAATTTTCGTTTTTGCGCCATCTGTGTATACTCAAAATGCTCAGAATTTCATGGGGGATCCAAATATGTGTGCAAAACATGAAAATTTCCCAAAACCCGGCTGCTGGGATCAGACCCTGCAAGGGGTAAAAAAGTTTTTTGACCACCCCACATATGTGTGTTCAAAATGATCAGTGCGACGAGGGGATCATTTTGAGGGATGTGTGTTGGGGCCCCAGCCCAGCTGCCCCCCCGAAGGAACTCTGAGCTATTGCACGTGTGCACAAGAGGCAGTCAGCACAAAGCGCAGAAAGAAATTTGGCTCGTCAGTGGCCTACAAGACCATAGGTACCTTTCTGTCAAAAGTGAGACACGAAGATGCCAGTGGGTTGGCCACTGAGCAGGCAAAGTTCAGCAAAGGTGCAGCGGTACGTCATTGACCACCGCCATGCAGCAATCACTGGATCTAACTATCAATTACTACTGAGTTCCACAGATGGTTGGAAAGACAGGCGACCCCTCCCCCCCCCCTGACCCCCACAGCCCACCCACCCCACCCCTTCAGGGGGCCAAATGGTTTAGGGGATGTCAGTGTTGGGGGCTGCACCTGGGCGCCCCCCATGAACCTCAGTCTAGGGGCAAGATGCACTGGAACACAGTGGTCACATACATCTTTCTGGTAGACTGCGATTTTGGCATGGGATTGTGCTTTCATTGGAACTGTTGTGGAGATCGAGGGACTTGTTAACCAATACGTAGCTGCAGTTGGCGGCTGCAAACGGAAACAATGGATCTGCATCCGTGAACCATGAACCATGAACCCGCAGACACTTGCTGAATCCCACAGGCATGCACACACTCAGGGCACGCTTACACAAAAATCGCTCACGCCCCCCTGCACACACACACACACACACACACTTTGTGAGAAACCAAGTGTGGACGTCACAGGGCAATTGTCCACAAACACCTCATCAGGCTACATTGAACAATGAATGTCATGAGGCGAGGCGCCTTACCCGCAGCACCTGTTTAAAAACACACGCACGCGCACAAGCACACGCAAACAGGGTGTGCAAACCCATAAAGCGGATTGACGTCACCAACTCCGAGTGTCACGTGAAATTCACCTCATGTGGCAGTTTAAGCAAAAGTGCATGACACCACCAGGCGCGCGCGCACAAGCACCTCAAGTGGAGACCATCTAGAGTCCAGGCCCACTGAGGATGGCAGACACTGCACACTGAATGGCGGAGCGGTAGCTCCAGATAAAATGGAGGACATGTGAGCTGTGATGCCATGAGGCTAGAGATACCAAAAATGACCAGGATACAACACACACACACACACACACATTTGGATTTAATACATGCTGGTCTCACTGGCCACACATACATCAAGTGTGAGGGGGGAGTTACAGCAGAAAGGAACTGTGAGTGTGAGCAAAGAGGAATACTTGTTTCATTAGAGATCGAACTTGTTGTGTTGACAATGCTGCTGAGCTCCGGGGTCATGCTTTGCTTGATTGCGGAAGCAATGCGAGGTAGACATGATAAGACAAGAATGAGGAACAGGATCTCCACTAAGAACAGACGGATGGTGAAGCTCACTGTCATCAGCCACAACCACCGACGGGATCTCTGTGGGAGGCGCACAGCAGAATTTGAAGCAATGGGTGCACGCACTGACATCTGCACATGCACGCACCAATTGGCATGCTTTGCACTGGGCGGAAAGGCAGGCCACCCTGGCACTGTGTTCCACTTCCCACATCCCACATCAGTCATTGTGAGCGCTCTGCAAACTTAATGGTCATGGGAAAGATTTCGTGTGCAGCACGTGGGCGCTGGCATTGGACAGACGCGAGTGAGTTGTGGGGTGGTGGGTGGGTCAAATTCCTGGTGCCCAAGCAGCCGCGGTGCCAACAGTGGCGGATTCTGCAGCTACTCGGCTGTGGGGTCTGGGAGGGAACCCAACGGGCTGATGGGAGTCGCAGCGCAGGGGGAATCATCCAACAGAGGCCCTGGGC
This sequence comes from Eutreptiella sp. 'Long Island Sound 2002', assembly GCA_964036045.1. Lineage (NCBI taxonomy): Eukaryota > Euglenozoa > Euglenophyceae > Eutreptiales > Eutreptiaceae > Eutreptiella > Eutreptiella sp. 'Long Island Sound 2002'. The sequence continues at coordinate 31,960,876 of OZ038387.1, forward strand.
CAGTAAGCCCCCCCGCCGTTCCTGCCTATGCCTCACCAGGATGGTGTCCCCCCAAACACACAGAAATCGCACAACATACAGAAGTGCACCCTCGGCCTCTGGACCATCGGCACCGGAGCGTGGCCCGAAGCCCCCCAGGGTTCCGGGGGTTCGGCCGCTCCCACACACGGGACTGGGCGGCCCCCGGTGCCCACGGACCCCAGTGCCAAGCCACCCATATTCTTCCCAGACGGCAAACTGCCTGAAAATGCAGCGCAACACCGATGTGTGACCCTTGGTGATCCGGAACCAGGGGGGGGGGGGGTCAATGCCCTCCTGAATAGAGCCCCCTGATCGGTCCCCAGAAGGGGCTCACCCGACGGGCCCCGTAAATACCACTGGGACCGGCCCCCCAGGCCCGGAGGTCATCCTGACATCAAAATTCGTAACAATTGACAAAGGCAGTTTTGGAATCAGCGTGTTGGGGGGTCCAGGAAAATCATCAGTTGAATGCGAACAAAAACGAACCATTGAAACCCCCCAAAAGAAATTCTATTGCCTTCGGCAAATCGACCTCGCAGAGAATCTACCCCACCCAAAATAGGGTGAAAAACTACATAAATACGGGCTAAAACATGCTTTACATATCTTGGATGGTCATTTTAGGTGATCACGGTATCAGAAAAATAAGTTTCGAAAACTTCGATTTTTGAGCTGCCCAGGGTGAAAAACTGCACAAGCAGGTTGTGTACCAGTCCCTTGAAAGACCCCCCCCCGTGCGCTCAATACCCAATTAGGGTGAAAAACACGTAAATACGGCCTGAAACATGCTTTACATACCTTGGATGGTCATTTTAAGTGATCACAATATCAAAAAAGAGTCTCGAAAACTGAGGTGTCCAAGGTGAAAAACTGCATAAGCAGGTTGTGTACCCATCCCTTGGGAGCCCCCCCCCCCCCCCATGCGCTCAATACCCAATTAGGGTGAAAAACACGGAAATACGGCCTAAAACGACCTTTACATACCTTGGATGGTCATTTTAGGTGATCACAATATATAAAAAAAAGTCTCGAAAACTTCGATTTTTGAGGTGTCCAGGGTGAAAAACTGCATGAGCAGGTTGTGTACCGGCCCATTCACTAGGCCATTATTGGTGGAAACAGTCATTTCGCGTCTTTGGCACAGGTTGTGACCGGCTTTCAGCAAGCCTAGAGACTGCAAAAAACGTCCTTCCGTATCCTAGTAGGCATATACTGTCACAGCATCCCCACTCACACCCCTCAGAGTGGGTACCACGGGGTCACCGAGGTCGCCAAAACCGCCAACAAACCAAAAATGGCCGCAAAATGCATAAACTTGCATAAAGAGCTCGTCCCACTCCGCCCCATACAAACCCCATGGAGTCGGGACCCAGAAACACTTTTTCGGCTCAAAATCGAAAAAAAAACCAAAAGATTCATGATTTTCAACCCAAAAAAGGGGGGGTCATTTTTTCGACATTTTTGACCCCCCCATCCCCCCCCCTCCCTCAAAACCTCAAAAAAGTGGGTTTCAAGTGGGGGGGGTCTGGGGGGGTCCGGACCAAAAACTCATTGGGGGATGCATTTATTGGACAAAATAATGATTTTACAAGGGGTTAAGCTAACAATTCAACCCCTTGGGGTAGGGTACGCGAATAGGCCCAAAAAGGCCCAAAATGGGGGGGTATGTGGCGTTTTCCCCTATATACACCTGCCTGGCTTTGATCTAACAACCTCGGCGAGGTGATTTTCGGGCCTTCAGCGTTCAGCTGCTGCCTAATCAATGGCCCTGTCAGTTGAGCGCCTTTCCCAGACACCCCCCCCCCATTTAAGTTGAAGACCCGCCTTCCCAAGTGTCCAATTGATCGCCACAATCCGAACATGTCTGGCACATTTCACGAATGTTAGCACCATTTCACATTTACGGGGAGGGGGCCGTCTGATGCCATGGCAGGCCACACCCCATACCCCCTTGTGCAAGGAGCATGGGATAGGAAGATGCTTGACCCCTACAAACCGAAATCATAGCAATCGGAGCTGTACTAAATAAGGGGCGTGACTTGCACCAAACGGAGTTTTCAAGGACCGCCTGACCCTGGATCATCGACCCACATCTGCCATAACCCACCGGCCCCCGCCGTGGCAACTCCAGCCCTTATGAAGACCACCTCCCGCGTTAGGCACTGCATGAGGGCCGGGCCCTGTAAACGCAACTAGGGGAAATGCCTGTTACAACGTGCACAGTATGCACGGAAGTGTGCGCCCGCAGGGGAGTCTGCCTCAAAGGCCAGCCCCGTAGATCCACATGACCGCAGAATCGAGCTTGGCCGCAACGCGCTGCAAAGGGGCATACCAGTGTGTCTGTTTCCGCTTTGGATACCAATGCCTGACGCCGTGCTGTCTCAGGGTTCTGGAGAGGCCCTGAAATGCGGTGGAATGGGTCGGTCCGCCACAACACAATCTGATTCTGTGCCCTCCGTATGGGCGGATTACACTTTCATCCGGCGGCGTTCAGGGGCGCTGTTAGGCTTGTGCCTGAAGGGAGGTGCGGGTAACCCTCCCTCTTCTGTGGAGTGAAGGTCAGCCTTGCCAACCGCTTCTGTCCCGATATCATAACCGCTTTGCCAACCGCGGTTGGCAACCGCATGTTTGTGTTCCAGAGGGGCGTTCGCAGTGCAGAATGGACCCAGATGCGGTGGTGGTGAAACTGTGGGGCAATCTGTGCAGAAACACTGAAATTCTCAGGTGCACTGGGCCAAGAGACAAACAGAAGGCAACTAAATCTGAGTCAAAATGGGAGTTCAAATCTGCAACAAAAGAAATTAAGCCTTGCAAGACACTGCCGCGTCTCTTCTCCTCAGGCCAATACTACGGCCCGTTCCTATCCTGTCTACGCATCCATCGCCACTATCTGCACTATCGATATTTTGCAAGTCTCTCATGCCACAAGCAACCACACAAGAGGACGTACTCTCTCGTCATGTCCTCATGCACGTCCAACGTGTATCCCTGGACATGCACCTGTGCCAACACTTGTGCTAAGCATCCTCTGTTGCACACACCTGCTGGAGGACCGTTGATGTTCAAGCTCTGCAGGGGACATTGTGGGGGAGCCGCACGCTTTATCGGTTCTGTGATTCCTGAGAGAAACGCGTTGGGACAGGGCACACTAATGGTACTGCCCATGGTGTAGCCTAGATATTAAGCTGATTCAGGGACAGACGGTGACCTTTGCAGACGTAACCACACCCCTCTCCCCTGAAATCTCGCCAACAACCACCGGAAACAAGCAGCAACACGTCTCGGAGCTGTTTCATGGTAACTCCGTCCCATTGCTTTAGGCTCGACTGTACTCTTGCAATCTTGTGCATTGACATGTGGCCCTTTTCAAAATCCTGAGTTTGAGCCAAAAACTCAACAATCACGGCCGGGGCAATTGGTGCTCAATGGGGCGGTACCTGCAAGAATGGACAGCCTTTGAGAAGGGGGCGAGAAGGGCCAAAACAGCCTTAAAATGGCATGCAAACATCCATTTGAGCATCCCAAGGGGTCAAGGATCACAGTTGGAAAAATGTGTCCTGGACCATTTTTGCCATCAGTGGCCCATTTTCAAGGCTTTTTGGGACTTTGGCGGGCCAACACAGGGCGCCCCAAGCGGTGTGGGAACAATTCAGGGGAAATTCTTCAACCTGTTTTGTTGTGACCTTTTTTTTTGTTGTTCACTCCGTACGGGTTGGTTTTGTGACACATGGCCCATTCTTGCTTTGGGTCTGTTTCTGGCGGAAAAAGCGTCGACTTTGGGCCTTTTTGGGCATGTTTTTTTTTGGGCCTTTTTCGGAAATATCGCAGAGTGAGGAGGTTGAACAAACCTTGTGCTACCGCAAGTACAGCAGGCAAACTGTCTAGCAAACTCCATAAGTTGCTCGTTTGGGGCACCATTTGCCCAAACATGACCAAAATTTGGACAATTCTACAGTGTTCCCACCCAACTTGGCGCCGACAGCCTGGGCCGGCCGTCGTTGATTTTTCATTGATTCTGGCTCAAATTGATTCATTCATTCTGGCTCAAAAATAGAATTTGAGACAGGCACATGTCAAGGAAACAAAATCACAGGCTATGAGCCTGAACCAGAAGATTGGCCTCACGTCATTCACGAAACGAAATCCGGAAATGCCCATTCTCTGGTGCGTGTTGGACCCAACACACCTGGTTAGGGTTAGGCTTGTACCTTCAAACCAAAAAAAAAAAACTGGGGCTGTCCGGTAGCCAGTGCACAAATCAGCCCAAAAAGCGGTAAAAGAAGAATCACTGAGGCAATAATTGGTGGGCCAGGCAAAAATCCGGTTGGGTGGGGATGACGTGAAACAAGTTGGATCAAAGAAACTTGTCTCCTCTGAAAAAAGTCCTGAAAATGCGGAGGATAGGATGGTCCACAAAAGCTATTACGCTGTGGATTTCTGCATGCACAATGGCGATATAGGGGGGGGGGGGGTTGCGCAGGGTCTGTTTTGCGTCGCAATTTTTACTTCTCAAATAGGCTGCGAAATCAGCAAACTGTAAGAGGGCAAGGCCCTACTCTCTGGCGGCCGTGTCGGCAAGTACCGTTGCAGTAGTCAGCAATTGGTCTGTTCCAGCCGATTTTGCAGCCGCACGCAAAAAGCGTGGGCCCAGGAGCTCCTGTGCAAGGAGTTGCAATTGCCCTTGCCAGCGGTGCAAATTGAAGCTCACCGTCAAGGCTCAAGCACTGGACCCTCATCACTGGCTGTTGGGCCTCGCTTGCATAGAAAGTGGCAAGCGTGGCTTGTGCAGAACTTGGGACATTCCGGCCCTAGAGCAGTTGGGGCACAGCAAGTGCGTCCGTATGGGGCATGTTCTAATGCAGACTGCAGAAGATACACACCCATCTTGTCACCGTAAGCCGCAAAGCGCACGCCCCACGCGTACAGCAGCCTCCAGACTGCGCTGGTGAGCCACAGCAGCCCCAGATTGATGGCCAACGCCAAGAACTGCTCGTACCAACAGAAGAAAGTCACAGGGATGAGTTCCAGTACAAACAGCACAAGGATAAAGAACGGGGCCCCGGACCTGTCAAACGAGCACAAGAAGCGTACGACGACTTTGCTCTGCAGTGGGCTGGGCGTGAGAAGTCCGTCTTTGGCGCTGTGCAAGCACACGGCGGCACAAACAACAGAGAACAGGGGCGTCATGGACCATGAGAGACCATAGTTCCCTTTCTACCGCAAAAGGATGGAACGAAAGGCCTGTGGGAGTACGCCGATAAATTTGTGCAGTCTGGTGACGACATGCTCAGGCGCTGGTGTTTTGTGTTGAACCGAGTTCCCTTGACTTGCATACAGCCACAAAAAGGGCACACACACCCCGCTACTCTAGGCCTCAAACGCTAACGGCGGGCCCCAGTTACTTGCAGAAGAGGTCCCAGATCAGACTACAGGGACAGGGAGTCAGGGAGCGGGGAAGGTTCGAGACCACCTGAAGCAGCGTAGGCATGGGGTTCTGAAAGGAGGGCCCTGAGTAGCAGGCACGACTTTTGAGCCATCCCCGGTCCTCAGACTGCCCTTTCACAATAACCCCTGTTCAACGGCCCAGGCACCCCCTGCAGGGAGCTCATATGTCATATGTCATCCGCCCTCCCTGGCCGCAAACCTTTTCCACCCGCCCTGCTAACACAGCCCCTGCCCTCCTTCCACAGACCTCTTGGCGTGAGCTGGGGAATAAATATAAGCAGCCAAGACCAAGAGCAGAGCCAAGCAAGCAAGGGTAAAAGCACTCAGAAACATCGCCCCTGCCCATGCAGCTCCATCCATGTGCAGACAGAAGAAGAAGAAGATGAAGGGTGTGCCGATGAGCATGAAGTATAGCATGTGCAAAGAGGATTGGGCATCGTTTGGGGAGAGGGCCCAGCGCTTGAAGAAGGCGAAATGCTTGGCAGGGTGAATGATGACAATGCTGGCTGCTGAAGTGCTGGGTCCGTACCAGATGGCCCCATTGATGAACTTGATGACAGGCGGGTACATCTTGTTGGCATTGGAGGCGCCTGTTGCAGTAGAGCGCATCAAGGAGCAGATGGAGCCGAAGAATTCCAACGCAAAAAACACAAAAACAAACCTCAACAACAAATGTACACAACACACACATGAACACACATGAACACACACGCACACACACACGACACATGTAAAACCCACACACACCACGTACAACACACACAGCACATACACGAGGGCAATGAGTGCCAAGGTATCCACCCGCAACTGCCACTACCCCTGTCCAGGAATCCTGTTCGGAAGCAGGTCCAGGACCCCTTTTCCAAGGGTGGAGGGGTCCACTGGACCCCCATATTTACCAAGGACAGGGCTTTGAAGGCGCAAAAGTTGCTCCTACTCAGTGGGCAGTGAGCCATGAGAAGACAATGAGCACTGGCAGGAGCACCGCTGGGGCGGGGGGGGTGCACTTGGACGGACAGTGAGTGGTGGCCCCACCAGTTTTTGTGTACGCGTGAGAGATGCCTCATTGAACACCCATCTGCAATCCTTTGATGGCCCAAGCATTGTGGAAGAAGAAAGGCCCTCATTGGAGACACCTGCTTGACACGCTGGCGATCGTTCTGCAACAGGCCAAAAATGTGCATTTTTGGAAACTAAATCGGCCATACAATGGGCTAGACGGCTGGAAATCACGCGTATCTTTTAATTCAGGTGATGCGCATTTGCTCTACGGTCATCTTGAGGTACTTGGATGCTGATTTTGAGCCACGGTGTCCACACAATTAATTTTGGATCATCTGCTGCTTGCTGTTGCCTCTTGCCTTATGGTTCTCTTGAACCCGGTTCAAAAACGGCTCATTTTCACCTCAAAATGGACCAGGGCATGGCACCACGGCGTGAGAGACGCCACTGAATACCCAATTGCAATCATTTGATGTCCTTATTGCTGTGCAAGAAGAATGGCCCTGATGGAGACGCCTACCTGACACACTGGTGGTGATCCTGAAAACAGGCTGAAAACGGTCATCTTAGGGCACAAAATCAGCCATAAAATGGGCTAGACGGCCCAAATCACACAAAACTTGTTTTCAATGACGCACATAGCTCTGTGGTCGGTTTGAGGTACTTGGATGCCAGTTTTGAGCCACAAGGGCTGTTATATGGGACAGCATGGGAGAAGGGACACGAGCCATGCTATGGCCCACAATTGCAAATATATTATTGGTGGTTTTACGTGAATTTTACGTGCCATGTGTGCGTGGGGGGGGGAAGGGTTCTCCAGAGGGGGGTTGCTTTTTCACCCACTACGGGGTGGGTGGTGCGGCTCTCATCTGGGGGCCAACTGGACAGCAACTACAACAGCTTTGAGCTCATGAGCCCAGGGAGATTGACTTGTTTAATGAACTGTCCACCAACTCCAGTGCTGCAGTCCCTCAAGGCAGTAAGGTGTGTACACAACACAACTTTTTTAAGGGATTTTTGGGATTGGGGGGGAAACGCCTTTAGAGCTTGCCAGATAGAGGATCCTCCTTTCCTGCTTGCGTTCCGCATCATGCTCCCAAAACAGCCTCAGGGTAATGGCCGGGTGGTACCCAAGATTAGAGACGTCAAGGGGGGGGGGGGTCACAGACTCTTGGTGCGCGCATGGTGCGTATAGTGGGGGTGTACCAAGAGCCCACACACCTAGTTTGGAGGGTACTGCTGGCGCGTGAGCGGTGACATTGGTGCAGGATATGTCCCCAATGTGTAGCCACTGTTTGCTATTGTGCCCATCTTCCCACCGTATTTTTAGCCGTTGGAATCAGTGGTGATGCACATGCAGTTGCAACGGAGGTGGCTTTTTGTGGGAATAGTGCCTGTGGCATTCCTCTTATCGTTTGTTGATTGCTTGTAGGGTGTGTGGAAACTTATCCATGTTTTTCCAGCACATTTTCTCTTCATGAGCCCTTTGGATGGTCTGCAGGCTGTGCCCTTGATGGCGATGCCAAAGCGCTCAGGTGTTGTGGAGGAGATGATGGCTGTGGAGATGGGCTGCGGATTGGGAGCTCAGTGGACCTGGGCAAAGCACAAAGGTGTTCGTCCGGGTTTTGAACAGTTGGGGGGGGGGGGGTTCCTTTGATGCACTCAATGACCGCAAAATCATCCCCACGCTCTGAGTCCAATGCTGGACACAAAGGGGCTGTGTGGCTCAGAACAAGAATTGGACCGAACAGGTGGAAGCAGGTGCATCAAAATATTGAAGAAGCAATGTAACTTGGCACCAACCTGGACAGATATTACACCCTCCCCAACAAAAACTACACCCTGCCACTTTGTCCTCATTTCCCCTCACCTTCCCCACATATGCACTCCCCCAGAGCCCCCCCCCCCCCCCCAACACAGGAAGACCTGAATGAACAACACCGTTTGTCAATCATCTGTTTCCTCACCTTGTAATCACATTTACTTTAAATTGAGACCTAATAAAAATTGGGTCCCAAATTAACACGGGATCTACGCCTCCCTGGCTTGGACAGGGCACAGTTCGGACAACAGGGGATCTACGCCTCCCTAGCTTGGACAGGGCACAGCTCGGACAACAGGGGTACCTGTGCAGGCATGGTCCAATGGTGTGGCCTCGGGCTCGTTGATCCTTGTGCAGTTCTTTGTTTGGCGGTCGTAGATGTAAACAACGCCTGCGGAGTCAATAGACACCAGCTTGGCACAGTCCACATTTACTGCAACGACAGATCGTTGGTGGTGTTCCAGCGTTGTGCAGGCAAAGAAGGGCGACAAGTGCTTGGAGCATGTGCGGTTTTGGCCTTGCCTTGGTGAATTGGGCTGGGAACCAGTGGCAAGGGACTCGAGCTCCTCTGCTGCTGGGCCGATGCGAACGGGGAGCTCGATGAAGCAGAGATTGCCATTTGAGCATGGAGTAATGCAGACCTGAATCAATGAAAAAAACAGGATTCAGTGTTGAAACAGATGAGATGCAGCAGCGATTCACACTGCATCTTGACACCAGCCTTTTCATGTTGTTTCAGCCGCAAATGTGAATCAGAACTGGAACACTGCACGTGTCAAGTGTCAGAGCTGTGAAAAATGTAACTCATGTACAAAAAAATCATCAACTCGTGTATTTTCTTGCGGTAAAGACGCATAATGTTTTTTGTTACTCAGTAAACCATGCAAATTATGAAAAAAATGAAGGAAAAAAAAAAGACCAATAAAAAAAATCGTCAAACGTGTATTTTTTTTGCGGTAAAGGCGGGTAATTTTTTTTCACCCTAAGTACTGTAATTAAGGGGGAAAATTGGAAAATTGAAATTGAAATTGAAAAAAAAATTGCAACCTTTGCAATACGCACGCAATATGTACAATTGCTTGTGTTGTATGGCACCTAGCGACCTTAACGATGGGTCGCCGAGTCCACAAAGCACCCAGTACTCTGTGTGGTCACCAATTAGTCGGGACTCGGCCAATATAACATAGTATCACATGGTGTAATTGGCACTAGAAACAAAAGCAACCGCAAGAAAAGAGTCCTGACGAGGCCATGGCCAACATCAGTGTGCCGGCACTGGGAACAAAATCATGCTCAAGAAAACAGTCTTGACAGGGCCATAGCCACCATTTGTGCCACCATTATGCTCTCTGTGGCCACCAAAGCACTGCGATGGGGCCAATACCATAGCATGCTTACACGCTCCACCATGGGTACACCAAATAGGCGGAGGAAATATAGTAAAGCAAAAGGCCTACAAAACATGCACCCGCTACAAGTAGTTGCGAAATGCACGTTTGTAGATGAGGTCACTTTTTATATCGGTGGACTTGGGCTTCGCACTAGGATTGGTGTTCAACTGGCGAGCCACGCGCAACTCAACTACCAGCTACTCGGTTAGCTCATTGATGAACGGCTAGTCAAGCTCCAGCAGGCCGGATGTGGGAAGGGTGTCCCCCTTTGTAGCAGGAGTGGCCATGGAAGGTTGTGTCTTGGCCTCCTTGCCTCCGAACTATTTTTTCATCCGCTGAATTGTATTTCGTCACTGAAGGGACGGCCGGGGGAAATTATTGTTGCTTGTTGTGTGTTATTGCACTGAAAAAGTTGTGGGGCTCTCAGCTCTGATGTGTATGTTGTAATTACACGATTTGACGATTTTCTTGTACATGCATTTACCGCAAAAAACAAATTACACGAGTTTACTGCAAAGGGAAAAAATTGCACGATTTTACCAAAAAAAATCACACGCATGCAGCCAATCTGCCCACTTGGGTTTGGGGGGGGGGGGTCCAGGTGGGGTGATTTGGGGGGTACATTCCCCCAAGGCCAAGCATTGGTCCATCGCAGGCTCCCTTTACCTCCCCTTGCCCTCCCTCTAACCATACTACCGTGTTGCTTAGGCTGAACAAGATCCCCCAAATTGGGTTGATGGAGACTTTTGTCACATCATTTCTCTCCATTTTGGACCCAAACAATAACTCTGACCCTAGCCTAGGGTTCAAGCTAGGGCTAGGGTCAGGGCTGGGGTCACCGAGCTGGTGGAACCAGTCTTGGTTTTATAACCCTCTTTAGGGTCTAGGGTGGACCTAACAGGTTTGGCAAGCAAGCAAGCAGCAAGCAAGCAGCAAGCACGCGCGAAATGGGGGAAAATCACATCTCCATCGTGGTGCTTCGGATTCGGCCAAAATTTTGGTGGATGCTACCTATGGGTGTGAGGGACAACCACACAAAGTATGAGCCAAAAAGTCAACGGTGGCGGCCGGGAACGGGCGTTGCGAGTGCCGGATCTCCATTTCGAAATCTGCAATTTAGGGCCAAAATCAGCCTTTTTTGCGGAAAACCGCCCTAGAACCTGCTGAAAACGGCCACATGAAGGGAAATAGTGGCTAATCTACACGTGCAGCTAGACTTCCCCGTGCCAAAGGGCCCTCTAGCTCCACAATATGTCCGCGAACCGCCCCCAAAAGGCCCCCGAAAGCTCTAGAATTTGTGCACATTGGCCGCCGACTGCCCCAAACCAAAAACATACCATATCTCGGGCTACGTGGCTCAAAACGCGATTTCGAGCGCACCTAATCCACCCGCAACCACCCACTTTTGGTGGTTTCCACCCCTCAAAATTGCCCTAACCGACACCTAGACCCCCGTACCTAGGCCCAGTGCGTTGCGGCAAGCTGCAGGAGGTAGCCCAAAGAGGTGGATGCCAAAATGCGTCAACAAAGTCCACCGGTTGCAAAAAAATGACTTTTTTCAAAAATGATCCTGGACCACATAGAATGCCAAAACAAGTGTTTTTGGCGCGTTTTGAGCTCGTGGTGGCCCATTTTGGCCCTCCTAAAATCCCAAAATGCCTTGAAAACGGGTTGTTTGGGGACAAAAAATGGGTCCAAAATGGGTCAAAAATGTGTTTTCTCAAAAATGATCCTACACCATTTGGGGTGCCTAAACAAGTGAAATGAGCCCATTTTGAGCCCATTGCGAGCCATTTTTGGCCCCTCCAAAGTCACAAAATGCCTTCAAAAATGGGCTGTTTTGGGACCAAAAGTCGGTCAAAAATGGATCAAAAAATGTGTTTTTCCAAAGATACTTTTGGACTATTTGGGGGTGCACAAACGAGTGGAATGAGCCCATTTTGAGCCCATGTTGAGCAATGTTGGCCCCTCTCAAGGCCGAAAGGGCCTTGAAAATGGGCCACTTTGGAACCACAAATGGCTCAAACATGGGTCAATACCATGGTTTTCCAAAAATGATCTCAGTCCAGTTGTGGTGCCCAAACGGAGGAATACAGCTCGTTTTGAGCGCCTTTTGAGCCGCTCTCATCCACTTCCCAGTGCGTACCTCATTTGTCGATGAAGTCTCCTAGACGATGTTCCTCCCCCCACCAGCTCGGTCCCAATAATCAAACCTGGTTAGGGTTAGGGCCGGGGTTAGAGTTAGGGGTAGGGGTAGGGGTAGGTGTAGGACTAGGTTGAGGGCTGGGGTGGGTGTTAGGGTCAGGGTTGGGTTCAAGGATAATGTGCAAAATGGACAAAATTTTCATTCGGGCACGTTTGGTGCCCATGGAGCGTCGGGCGCCTTTGGCGCCCATTGACTCCTAAGGGCGGCACCTTTGGCAACTAACTGTTGGCCGGAGGCCCCTTGGGGGGGGGGGGGGGATAGTTGGCGTCCTAGGACCCGTTGAGCCGCACACCCCCCCCCCCCCCCGAGGTAAGCACATGGCATACTTCGGGGTTTTCAGAGGTGCCCCCCCTCCCCTTGTTTACCAATGTCCTTGTGGCAGGCCAAACCAAATGTCCTCCGCCCCTTGGGAGACGGCCCAAGGCGGCATGTTGTAGCTTCATCTTCCTGCACTGGATCTTTGAGGGAGGGCCGTGGACTTCATTGGATCATTACCTCTGGCTCCCTTGCTGAGTTATACAGTCTCAAATCTGCCTGGGGGATTCTGAGAAGGCGAAGGGGTTTGCTCGCTGCCGGGCTCAGCATTGTTTCATATTCAGCCAAGGCCAGACCTTACCTTCAGTGACAACAAAGTGAATGAGAGAGAATACTTCCCTTCTGGAAACACCCCACCGCAGATAACGCCCCTGTTCAGCGAAAAGCCCCCCATTAAGGTTACCCCCACATTAATGCAGTGGGTTGGGACGTAGGGACAGCGGGACGAGGGGTGGAAGGGTGAAGGGTGGTGAGCCGTGAAGCTCAGGAGCTGCTCTGTGCCACCAATGAGAAGAGGGGTTTGGGGATGAAACAGCATCATGCACATCCACGCAGAATGGCAGGCAAAAACACTGATGAGGGAGAGAGTGTACCGGTGCACCACCAACTGCGGTCAGCGTAGGCGTGTCCAGGTATGTCCCCGTGACCGAATGCACCGGGTATTTCAGGGACAAACAAAAACCCGCAGGCCTGTCAGGGTCAATGACATGGTGATGGTTGCTGTTGCACTTGAATGGGAATTGGCACTGCACGTGCAGAGCAATGAGGTTGTTGGGCTTGGTGACGTATACGCACAGCGCACTCCAGGAGTGACTGCGGCGCTGCGCAATGCGGTACGCCTCGCCTGTGGCCTGGGTCATCTCGACGGTGTTGTTCTGCCACAACAGCGCAGCAGACACTACGGTCTGGTGCTGGGAATCCATAACATTGTATGCGCCACACAATTGACACCTGAAGCACAACGCAACGGACGCTATCTCACGGTCAAACACTTCCCTAAAAAACCTCTTACGGTAGGGGGGGTGAACATTCGGGCAAAGAAATTTGCCAGCAGAGACATCCCGAGTGTCGCAGTCCCTTTGGAGGGAGTCCTCCAAACAGGGGTGCAGTACTGTAATGGTGTGGTCTTTCGGCATGCCAAAACAAGGCTGCAACAGGAGAGCACTGTCCCTCTCTCTCTCCCTCTCTCTCTTTTAGCCTGCTCTCAGGTCCCCGCTGCAAGTGCACTCCGCTTTCGGAGTTTTGTCAGTCAGGGATGTTATGGGATTGCATGAGGGCGAAGGCCAGATGTAGCGGTGCCTTTTGGCATAGGGATATGACACAATTCACATTGTTGCTGGAGAGCACCCTCCAAAGCTTTGCAGTCATGAATGTGGAGGGCATTGGCTGCTCGCTTGGGGTTGGATATTCCCTTTGTGCCATTTCACACTGTGGGCAATACCGCATCAAGGGGTCTACATGCTGCAGGGGGAGGGATTTCTCCAGAGGGGGGTTGCTTTTTCACCCACTGCGGAGCGGGTGGTGCGGTTCCCATCTGAGGGCCAACTGGACCACAGCACAGCAACTACAATAGCCTCGAGCTCATGAGCCCAGGGAGATTGACTTGTTTAATGAACTGTCCACCAACTCGAGTGCTACAGTATGGCGAAATGTGCTTTTCAACAATGGCTACTGCTGCTACTGGCTGCCCTTTTTCTGACCGCAGTTTTGTGGCCAACGATACACGATGCATTTTTTTTCTGGAGGTGGTTCGAAAGGGAAAGAGGGAACGGGTCATGTTTGCGAGAGTTGTTTCTGCCCATAATTATACCGTGCTTGAGACTGCAACCCTTTTCTGGTTGGATGTGAGGGCCTGTGCTGGATCTAGTTTCGGTTGTTAGACAGGGCCATGCATAAGGGGAGGCTTGTTCCATGGAGGCTGGTCAATTACCGTGCAGTACAACCAAGCTCTGTCGTGGCATGCGCCATGCCACATCATGTGCACTGCGGTGTTGTGACAAATCATGGTACGCAGTGGCATGTCTTCCGGTCGTATCTGCTCTACTGCAAGGTCAGTGGTAGAATGCTAGGCGGGTGAGCCACGGGCCCCGCAGCCAGATCAACACACACAACAGCTTGGTGTGCCCTGAGACCAGCCCAGGTGCCCAACATTCCCAGCAAATGCATTCTGTCTCCCTGGATTGCACACTGCCAACACGCCTTGCTGCACCCCGCAACACGCACAGAGAATTCCAGATGCCGCACCCAAGAGCCGCAGGGCACACACGACGGCACACCCACCCCTCCCCTCTGGTGTAGCAGTGTGTCAGTGAATCCGACTGACCAGTGGTAATTGGGTTTTTGCAAACCTAAGGCCCTTTTCCAGCTGCGACCGCAGGTGGCAGGGGCCAGCGTCGTTGACCCTTGATGACCCCTTAACCAGGGTTTTGCTTGGCCACAAGAGGAGGGGGGGAGGATCTGGCGCACCCCCACCCAGGCCAAACCACCCACCCACCCGAAACCAAAACAATTTTCCTCGAGGGAGAAGTGAAATTTTGAACAGAGAGCCAAAAATGAGAGGCCCGTTTTAAGTACACAAAAATTTTCCCGGAACCCCCCCCACCACACAATGGAAAACCTGCCCTTCAACCCACCCAGCCCCACCCATGTATCGCAGCCGGCTGCAGTTCAGGACTTATGGCTGCGTAGGGCCAGCAATATGTAGAGACACCCAAAACGACAGCGTCAAACTACATGAGGCACGGTATGTATGCCATGACCCGACTCGATTAGATCATACAGGCCCGAAGAGCGAGCGCGAGTCCAGGCGCACCGGTTGTCAGAGGCAATGCCCGTACCCCAGCCAGAGATCAGGAAATGAACACTTGAGGACACTGTCCAATGGAACTCTGAACAAACACGGATTGAACTGAGATTGCTGTGTGAAGGCAGGCGCGACTGGAACACAGTGGCACTTTTGAGGCTCACGCCCAGCCCCCCCCCCCTCCAACAACAACAAAACACCGCCAGATTCTGAGGAATGTGCCAATTTGTTGATTTCACGGAAATCGGACACAGGCGGTCGATTGGCCATCCGCTGTATACACATCCCCTGTTCACAGTGAATTTCGCAAAAGAGGGAAAGCAATACCATGTCGGCGCCACAGCTGTTGAGCTTCCAAACCCCTCATGGGATTCAGTGTCGTACTGCCAATGCAGGGCATAGAACCCATCCATGCATGCAATCACCACTGTGAGCACATAGACGTCCGACGTGAAGCCCTGCGGATGGAGGAGGTACCGCTTCCCATACGCAAAACCCACACACAATCTCATGCCAACACATTCCGAAATAAAAACATCGGGGTCCTCTCATAAAGGCTACACAGACACACACACACACACCACGCGCCCGAAATGAATGCCTTTGCCTAAATGGTGCGCAGCTCCCCAGGAATCCCGCACAAACAACTGGTGCCGCCCGTTCCCTCGCTTGAGACAGGTTGGAGTGCGCAAATAGCAGCCGCAGGAAGCAGTTGGGCCATCTACAACGGCAGCACACTCGAGATTGTCAATCCACATGGTCACTCTGTACTGTCGCACGAGTCAACCCGCACTCAACACAATCATCATTAGTGCCACGGAAAACGCTTATTCTACACTGACACTCTACACCAGTACTCGGGCTCAATCGTCCTTCCAATGTGTCCCTCCTATGATGCCAAAGCCTGCACAGGTCCAATGTAAAATTTTTCGGAGATGCCTGACCCCTTGTCCTTACCCACCTCAGATCAGACCATGTGCTCAGCCCAACGCTCAGTCCCACTCTCGGCCGTACGATGGGGCCACCATACCTCACACCCCTTCTGTCCATCCTCAAGCCTGGGCTCGTTCTGAAAAGGAACCACGGAATTGTTGAATTGGTCACTGAGAGGTGTTGCGCCCTGCCATTCTCTGTCAACTTGCCCTGCAGCTGCCATCCCCTTGCCCTTCGGGTCCAGCGTATTGACAACTTCGTCACTGTGCTTGTGTTCAGGAGCGATCAGCCTGCCCCAGATGTCCAACACTGGGCTCTCGTGCCTAGGCTTTTTCCACAGCAATACACCGTACTCATTAAAGCATGACAACTGGTCGGCAAGGATCAATGCAAGCGTGCGGCCGTTGTCGAGGTAGTGAGGGGCACTGTATGGGGCATCTTGCACCAGATTTTGAGCGCGGACAATCCTGACGAGCAATGGGACAGCGACTGATTGGGGCAGAGTTTGTCTTACAAATCAAAGGCATCAGTCAGCATCTAACAGCCCCGGTAAGCCTCAAGGTTAGGAAAAGTGCAGTACCGCAGGCCAGCTTGGAATGTTAGCACCACTGGTCACCATTGCAGCATCACTCCCCACCCCCCGCAAAGCATCCAGTCTGAGGTGCAGTTTAATATTGTTGAGGTATTCAATCCTTTGGTGTCGTGTCTCCTTGGATCATGCTTTTTTAGGGTGCAGCGTTTTCATTCAGACACCTAAAATGACACGATGCATGCGTTGTATTTTTTCAGTGCGCCGTAGTATTGGGGGAGGAGGGGAATGCTTTTGTCGCATGGCATTCCGTATGCCAGCTGCTAGTGGTTGGCACCTAACAAGTGCCAAATGACTGCCAGACGCTGGCGGTTCACCATCAACTGGGGGGTCAACCACCAACCACCAAGTTGGGGGTCTAGACTTCCTGTTGAAGGAAGACGTGCAACTTTGTTTTCCGCAATTCAACGGGGGAACGGGCAGTGCAATCAAAATAGGCAATGTTTTTGCACTGCTTGCGCATTGCGTGCACATTGCATAAAAACCCCGCTCCATGCCACCTCCGTAGTGTTAAGCTCTTGCCATTGGTACAATGTACCGCCCATCCCTACACCATTGGCATCAGTGGTGAGGACGATCTCGCCCTCTGGACGGGGTACCGCTTGGCATGTCGGCAACCGCCTGAATCCTACTTTTGGCACATGTTTGTTGTTTCATAATAGGGTTTTTGAGCCCCATGATGTGAGTGTATGCAAGAGGAGATGGAGTACCTTGGTTTTGATGTGGGTTATGGCTGGAAACCAGCCGCATTGAAGATGCAACCCTTGCGGGACATGAAAATTTGTGATGACCCTAAGAAGGGTGCGTGCAATTTCTGTAGACGCCATATACACAATGTTACGTATTCATCAGCCTGCCCGACTGACCTTAAAAAGAGTCACCCATGGCCAAGGATCTCCAAAGAGGAAGAGTGGTTCCTGCTCTGCATACACGGCATTCCCACAGTATTTACAAGAAAAAGAAAAAATGCGAGAAGGATGCAAAGGTCGAAGAATGCAGGAAACACACCACTATGTGTTACTAGCAATGGCCGGATTAGACAGCCACACGAGGGTTCCATGCCTTTTTCAAAACCCTTAAAATCCAAAAAGACGGTGCTTCAATTGTGGCACGCAATGCCAGCTCCCCAAAAGGACATGGATGGGCCACATTCCCATGTATTCTTACGTCCTAGGAGTTTTGGAAGTAAACCCTCGAAAATGACACCTGAGTCTCCTCCACCTTGATTTCCTTTGCGGCTATGGCCCACTGTTCTTTGTGTGGCTTTTCAGCCAGACTGCCCCTTCAATGTGACCATCAACAGAACTTTTCGTCTATGTGCTACGGGCGTTGCAATGTAGATTTATCTTTGGAGGGGAGGGTTGATTGGTAGCCTGATTGGCAGATCAATCAAAATTTGGCTTTTCTTGCAATCCATGCCCTGACTATTGGAGGCACAAAAAATTCAGTGGGCCAAGTGGCCTGCCGTTTTCTCCAAAGCGTTTGGATATCCATTTGCAAAGACCACAAAAGAACAATCTGCCAAGAAGTAAGAATTTTGAATCCCCCGCAACCATTGTCCAAGATACTGCCAGGTCCTAATTCAATACACAACAGAACCAGTGTGACTAAGAAAAGACCTAAACATGCACATCTCAGCCCACATTGACGAAGTGGGCTGAGTGGAAGTGGAATCGAATCAAATTAGATTCCACATTAATGCACTCTGTATCCGTGTATATGCACTCTGTATCTTGGACAAGCCATATCTGAGACAGTGGGTTGGGGCAATTGTCCAAGCTGCTCTTGTGGCATCGTGGGGAGGAAGCAGCAAGATGTGTCAGGACAAGGGTGCACACACGCACGCATGGCATACCTGATGGCAAAAATATTGAACTCCTTCTCCTGCGCCACCAAGATGGGCTTAGCAGCAGGAAGCATGGAGGTGCAGTAGAAGTACACGAAGGGCCCCGCGTTGACCAGCAGCAGGTTGCCCTCCCAGTGGATGCTGTAGACGCGGTTCCCGTCCCGCATCTCGACTGAGTGCAGCTGGTACAGTCGCACCACGTCATAGAACTCGAGGGTGGGCTTGCGCATGGCAATCACTAAGCGCAGAGGGTAGGTAAAAAGCAGCAACAGCAGACACAGCTCGTGGGACGTAACGGACGCCCATCTCCTTGACAGGCTGTTCTCAGGGTGACTGTATCTTGAGAAGTGAGAGCCCTCCCGGTGGACCGAAACACCCCTACGATCCTGTAAACTGAAGGATCCTGCCCAATGTTTTTGCCAACCACAAAAATCTGTTTAGTGCAAAAGGCACCTCAATGGGCCACTAAGTGAGGTTGGTCCCTAACCGACAGCAGCGGCAATTGGGAGCTTTCTGACGGCAGTCGGGCAGTAGCCGACTGCCTGTCCCTAGAGGGATAAGGTTTTCAGAAGGAACAACAGCAATTAGAAGCATGCTGATCCTGGGTCCGAAGGCTGTGGTACCGCGAGCATGATAGTGTGTTTCTCAGTGGTTTCAATCCCACTCCTCCTAAGCTGCGACGCTGGACTGCTCCTGCCAACTGATGTCGCCAACTGATGTCTGCTGTGCTGCTGGTGCCAACTGATGTCGGTTCACTGCCAGGAGTGGGTAGCAGACCATCATCTTCTGTCTCACCATTTTGCAAGACATAGTGGCAAGCCTCCAGGATATCTGGTCTCCATACCCACCCACGCCGAAGCAACCCACGTGCCAACACCAGGGGAAAATGCCCTTGCGCCACTTTACGCAGTGCACGTCGGCAGATTCCCTAGCCCCCACACCCAATGGCCAAATCAGGTGAAGAGAACATAAAGAGGGCACATTTACTAGTAATGTATTTGGGGGAATCTTTGCACTGCGCGCGCACTGCGCGCTACTTTTAGACTATGTTCCCCCCGAAGAGCCCCCAGGCACACCCCTTGGAAACGCCCTTAGAATTAGGTGACCCAAACTGCCCCAGCTCAAGAAAGTTGCAAACTACCTTCCCTTCACATAACACACATCATGCACAACTGGAAAAGCCATAAACAGCGCATTGGTCGCCACCCTCAAGAACACACAACTGTCTTTCTGTTCCATTGTCAACTAAGTACACATTGAGAATACGCAACTTGTGTGCACAACATGACACAGTTGCAGAATCAAACAAAAGTCACATTGTCACATGTGTGTGTGTCAATGCAATCCGTACAATATTGCAGTTCACACTTGTCACACATGGACATCTTTTCAGGGTCAGACTTGGTGCAACAAAGGGCACAAACATCCCCATCATCACCCACAACATCCTCATCATCATTGTCCTCCTGTGTAGGTGTGGTCCATACATGCGCAGGTACGTGTTCCCACGGACCATATGGAGGGTACCGTACCTGTCTTCGAATCAAAAATTGCTGCAAATGCAAGAGTACACGCACGTACTCATGCAACTCCGTACCGGATCCCCTCCATATGTTCCTTACGATGCCCCAGTGCCACATGCGTGCAAACAAGTGCTCAATACGTGCCCTACAGAAACCATGAACATCATTGTACTCCTTTTGCCGCTCAGTCAACGTCTTTCGACCGATAAATGGCCATGCCACATGGAGGCGCCCCTTGTATGCACCATCCATGAAGCCAATCTCATAATCAATATAATGCCCGTTGCTCCTTTTCGGCCCTTCGCGATCCCAAATGAGAACATCCGCCGATGTCCCCGGGGCCAACGGACAAATCCAAACGATGTTGCCCAAGCTGTCAATGGCAACCGTAACTTTGTATACGCACCCGGCGTATTTTCCATTAAACAAGACATCACAAAGGATGCCTCCTATGGACGCAATGTGCATGCTATCCACGTAGTGCGTCACAAAATATGGAAAGTGTGGGACGTGGTTCCACTCCAACAATCTTTCCGCCCATCCAATTTCAGCAACAACGCCATTCAAGTAAGAACGAACATGATGCACAGCTGCCCACCAAGCCTCCGCAGAGCACCCTGTAGTTTCTCAAAGTATGGGTTCCTAACCCGAACTCGAGGGGCCACACAACAAAGCGTGGATTCAAAGATTGTCCCGGTTTCCTCAATAGCACCGGAAGGTTGGGGCCCAAAAGAGGGCAGAAATGCTACGTCACCCCTGCATTCTCGGGGATCCCCAAACAAAGGGGGACGAAATCAGAATTCAAAACGTACGCTAGGGGTCACCATGATGCTCCTAGTATCAAAGCGTGGATTCAAAGATTGTCCCAGTTTCCTCAATAGCACCGGAAGGTTGGGGCCCAAAAGAGGGCGGAAATGCTACGTCACCCCTGCATTCTCGGGGGTCCCAAACAAAGGGGGACAAAATCAGAAGTCAAAACGTACGCTAGGGGTCACCATGATGCTCCTGGTATCAAAGCGTGGATTCAAAGATTGTCCCGGTTTCCTCAATAGCACCGGAAGGTTGGGGCCCAAAAGAGGGCGGAAATGCTACGTCACCCCTGCATTCTCGGGGGTCCCAAACAAAGGGGGACAAAATCAGAAGTCAAAACGTACGCTAGGGGTCACCATGATGCTCCTGGTATCAAAGCGTGGATTCAAAGATTGTCCCAATTTCCTCAATAGCACCGGAAGGTTGGGGCCCAAAAGAGGGCGGAAATGCTACGTCACCCCTGCATTCTCGGGGGTCCCAAACAAAGGGGGATAAAATCAGAAGTCAAAACGTACGCTAGGGGTCACCATGATGCTCCTTGTATCAAAGCGTGGATTCAAAGATTGTCCCAGTTTCCTCAATAGCACCGGAAGGTTGGGGCCCAAAAGAGGGCGGAAATGCTACGTCACCCCTGCATTCTCGGGGGTCCCAAACCAAGGGGGATAAAATCAGAAGTCAAAACGTACGCTAGGGGTCACCATGATGCTCCTGGTATCAAAGCGTGGATTCAAAGATTGTCCCAGTTTCCTCAATAGCACCGGAAGATTGGGGCCCAAAAGAGGGCGGAAATGCTACGTCACCCCTGCATTCTCGGGGATCCCCAAACAAAGGGGGACGAAATCAGAAGTCAAAACGTACGCTAGGGGTCACCATGATGCTCCTGGTATCAAAGCGTGGATTCAAAGATTGTCCCAGTTTCCTCAATAGCACCGGAAGGTTGAGGCCCAAAAGAGGGCGGAAATGCTACGTCACCCCTGCATTCTCGGGGGTCCCAAACAAAGGGGGACAAAATCAGAAGTCAAAACGTACGCTAGGGGTCACCATGATGCTCCTGGTATCAAAGCGTGGATTCAAAGATTGTCCCGGTTTCCTCAATAGCACCGGAAGGTTGGGGCCCAAAAGAGGGCGGAAATGCTACGTCACCCCTGCATTCTTGGGGATCCCCAAACAAAGGGGGACAAAATCAGAAGTCAAAACCTCCGCTAGGGGTCACCATGATGCCCCTAGGGGCCCCTAGTATCTCAAAGTATGGGTCTTTAGTACGGCCAGATGCCCAAATAGTTGCACTGCACACGCGCTGCGCTTAAGGCTCCCCCAAGGACTGCGCTTAAGGCTCCCCCAAGGGGGGGCCTTAAGCGCAGTGCTCTAGGCCCATGTACAGAGGTCGAGGGGCTGGGTTGGTGGGCTAATCAAGAGTTCAGGCGCCCACCTCCCTGTGGCCCCCCGCCTATGGAGTGCGGCGGCACAGAGGGACGAAATTGTTGGGAAATCTCTTCCATACCCACCCTCCCATGCAGCCGCTGCGATGGTGCTTGCCCTCCATGGGGGGGCACGTGAGGTACCCCGGCTGGCCCTTTTGACTCGCCTAACGCGGAGGGATGCATCAGCCCCATGGCAAAAAGGGTTGCTTGCCTACCCCCGTTGAACAACACGGGCCGGCCCGACTGCCACAACAGCGCAATCGTCGCCATGGATCCCCGGACCCCTGGGTGTGATCTTGCTAGAGGGGGGTGGGGGACTGATGTGCTCCGGACCCCTACCCTGCCCTGGCCTTCTCAGGGGTGCCCCCCGGCCCTGAGCAAACGCCAGTCGCTGGAGATGCACCGAAAAACCTCCAGCGGCGCTAAGGCTACCCACTCGGCCATTGGGGACCCTGAGAGCTCCACAGCGGGTGGTATGGGCAACAGTGGGGGCCGCATATCATTGAATCAAATCTCAGTGCGTGGAGTATGTTCAACTATTCATGATGGAGGACACCACCTTGCACCATGTCTACAATACACCGTGGGCACCACCATGAGCAGCAGTGGGGGGGGGGGGGGTGGACATGGTCACTTGGTGCTGCCCCCACCAGTAGGGTGTGGGGGGGGGGGGTCTGTGGATGCTCCCCCCTCCCCAGGCATCGCATGCTCTCGCCACGCACTAAGCATGATGCGGCGTTCAACGTGCAGGTGCACACTGTTGCGCTAGTTGGTCCTCCGGTGCCGGCGGGCCGGGCAACCGCAGGCCCAACCGCCGCGGTGCTGCACATTGTGGCCCTCGGTGCGGCCTCTTGGAGGGGGGAGGGGGCTCTGAGCCAGCCGGGCCTGGTCTAGCCAAGCCAACAACGCCGCCGCCCCCGTCTTGTGCTCCTGCAGGAGCAGCACTTGATACCCCGGGCCACGGTGGGGCGGAGTGGGTGGCTCCCCATGCCAGCAATGCCCCTTGCAGCCCGCCCTGCAACAACGGCTGATGCCCCAGCCCAACTGCCAGTAGGGGTCGCAGGAGGGGCGTGCACCGCGCCCCTACTGTCCCTCGCCCCTCTCCGGGGCGTCGCGGCCGTTGCTCTGCTGGTGCACACCCGGGGCCTGTGCTTGACGCGGCCGGCGGGCATAGGGGGGGGGAGCGCTGGTCGCCCGTCCGCCGTTGCAGGAACAATCCATCAGGAAGCACTCCACCTCCCATGGATGGAGGCACGCCGGCGCTCGCAGGCGCTTTGAGCCAAGACTCTTGGGAGTGGAGTGCCATCGCCGCTTGCGCCACAAGGTACGGTCAGGCCGGCGTGCCCTGCATAGTATCGGCCCACCGAGGGGAACGAGCGCCCAGCACTGGTCCGATGGCACTCCTTGCAGCAGTTCGCCCGCCGCCAAGTGCCTCCGCACCAGCCACACGGCCTGGCAACAACACTTGTGCCCACTCACCCATCAAGAGCCGTGTGCCCCACAGCTTGTGGTGTGGGGACACTGGCAGCGCCCTACCCACGCATGATTCAAAATCCAGACCCAACTCCCCTGGGCCCAGCCTCCAACTGAGGGCACCCGCCCATCACACGAGGTCATGTGTAAACGCCGGTCCCCAGAGCCAGCCCAGGGGTATGCCCGGCCTCAAGCGGGGGGCTGTGGCGCGCGCGGCAGAGGGCCATGGAAAGCCTGTCAGAGCTACCTGCACGCTACAGGTTAGCCGGCCATTGGTCTAGGGGTCAGTTGCGGCATTTCGGTTTCAATAGTTGGGTTTCAAGTTTAGGGAAGGAGGGAGCGGGGTGTTCCAGCCAATCCACAAGCGCATTGGCCCGCAAGCACAGGAAGGTTTCCAGTGGCGGGGGGGCTTCTTGGGGAATCCTTGCACTGCGCGCTACTTTTAGACTATGTTCCCCCCGAAGAGCCCCCAGGCACGCCCCTTGGAAACACCCTTAGAATTAGGCGACCCAAACTGGAGTGGAGGGGACCTTGAGGGGGACCTTCCCAGTTCTTGTGGCAGTGGTGAAGGACCAGGGGCCTTTGGGGGGGAACTTGACTGTGTGTTGGGTGGCGGAGATGGAGGGCAGTGAGGTGGCAAATCTGAACTTGGGATGGCAAAGGAGATGGACTCCATCTTGCATTGCCGATTCACCACTCTCAAGCCATCTTGGTAGTATTCCAAGTGGAGGAGTCCGTCTTAAGCCGTCCCAACCACCGTGTTACGAGGTCGCAGGCCATTGGAGCGGGTGTAGAACACCCTATCCCCAATACTGAGATCCATGGAGAAAGTGGGCCTGAGAAATGAGGAGGGAAGTATGATGTCCTGTAGCATGTAGCAGGCACCCTAAAAGTGTATCACCATAGCAATCAACCGAGAAAAAGAGTAGATGTGGTGGAAATGGGTAAAAAAAGTGTGCAAAAAGGTAGAAATGGTTGAAACAGGGTGAACATCCAAAAATGCCATATCCCCAATGCATCAAAACCTACTGCCAAACAACAATGATGCCCAAAGTACCACAAACTATGGGTTTCTACTGCGGCCAAACGCCCAAATAGTTGCACTGCGCGTAAGGCGCCCCCTCTGATTTATGAAACTTGTGCACCAAGCGTAACGCCAGTGCGCCCTGAGTGCACCCCAGTACACCAGCCCCAAAGGGGAGGTGACTGACAAAGCTGGTTGCTAGAGGTTGCAGAATTGTCTCTGCATCCTCTACTATGCCCTCCTCCAGCCTGATACACGTCCAATACACTGGCGAGCTACGTGGCAGGAACTTGCAACACACTTGGGGGGGGGGGGGGGGGCTCGCCTTTGACGTCCCAGACAGTTTGCAGGATTAAGGGGAGACCGACCTGACCCTCAAGCCCTCAGAAGAACGTCTGATGCACAATCAGATGGCATAAGGGGTGAAATAGGGAGCATGGAACACCAGGTTCAGGGAATGGCCATGCAGTGACAGACCTGGGTCGCCCATCCATTTCAGCTCCTGGATCACTTTGCACATGTATTTGCCGTTGATGCAGAACATACTAGACTCCAAAAGCACGGTCTCGTGCACGTTGCCTTTTCTAATGCAGTACAGGCCCTCGAGATGTTTGGCATATTCCGCCCAACTTTCGACTTTCGGCTAAAATGGCAGACGTTTGGGCACTACCCATGCGAGCCAGCACGCCCCATGGGACATGGCACACATAACATGAGCAAGTTTGAGCCAGGACTGCTAATTGTCAAACGTTCATGGAGTCTGCTCCTCTCAGCCAACGCTCCTCTCAGCTAGTACCACTCTGCACCCCCCTCATCCATTCTCACCATCCCCAAACAATCCAACTAAACCTTCTGCAAAGTCATGGCCCGTCATGCAGCCCAAGATCACGGGGGGGGATGGTCTGGGACCCACCACCAAATCCTGGTGACATAGGACAAACTTTGCTTCGCCCAGAATTGGGTCCAAAACCCCACACATCAGGCTTGTGGTGCAACCCACTGGGCGGTTGCTGGGTTTCCGTTGAGGCCACACCATCCCTTCCTCCCTGACATCAGCTCATCTCACCCCATCTGAACAGATCATGTGCATGTGTTGCCCACAATGCATTTTCCTGGTTCTTTGGGGCTGGTATTTGCCCCAGGTGCACTTTGTGAGGTGATTGTCCCCAAAGATTCCCTAGCAATCCACCATCTGGCCAGGAACCTGGACAACCCCCTCCATTGTATGTGGCGTGTATATGAGGGGGTATCCCAGAGACTTTGAAAAAAAAAAACAAGCTGAAGCCCTGGGGGTGTGGGGCGGAGGCAGGAAGGGGGAGGGGGGCGGGCTCGGTGGGTACGGATTGGAATAGAGGAGGGTGAGCCACACAGGCAAGCTCGATTGGGGGGGGGGGGGGGGGTTGAACCATAAAGGTGGATTAGGGTTGCCAATTCATACTTCTGCTTGGATGCACTTAGTCGCGTTTTGTGGAGGTGTGCCCCCAGGCTGTGTGCGAAGTAGTGTGTATGTGGGGAGGGGCAGTGTTGGAGGGTTGGGGGGGTGATGGGGTGAGAGTTGAGTATCTGTCCTACTGCTCACAATTGAAAAAAAGGTGCACGTAAAAGCAGTGCAAGTGGATAGTGGTGGAGGCAGGAGGAGGAAAGACGCAACACCAAAAGACACGGCAAGCACAAATGCGCACTTAGCAAAGCAAGGCAATGATGGCCAAAAACGGCAGGATACTGCCCTCGTAGCGGCCACTTGCCTGCCAGCACTGACAATGTTCACATTCAGTCAGTTTCAGGCCTTGAAGTTTAAAACGCTAGCAAATAACATGGTTCTGGATTATGAATGTACCATGTGCAGGGATTTTTGTGGGTTTGTGCTGATGAATGCCCGATCTCATTCGTGATTATTCATGACTTTATTCGTGATTATACTCGTGATTTTCTTGGCACAGCACAGCCCGTGGCACCAACCTGAGTGAGGGAACAGTGATGAGGGTAAAGTTTGCTCTGGTTGAGACCCCAAGTTGTTTGGAAAAGTCCATCCCACGCATGTTCCAAGTGCGTAGCAACCCAGTCATCACAAATCTTTTTCAAAATTTTTGTTTGTTGCTTGTGGCAGATCTTTGGTGGTAGCGGCAGGCTCTGCAGGGTCGCAATACCAGGCCCCTCTTCAACTTTCTGGTTTTTGGGAGGTGAGGCCGAAATAGCGGCTGATGCACCGGGTTGCTTCACAAGTTTGGCAGCTTTGGCAGCTTATTCTGTTGCCCTTTGTTCCTCCCACTTTACCACTGCCCACATTTGCAATGCATGTCATTGCACTGGGCAATCATGCCATCAGGAAACTGTGCTGCCCATTTTGCAGCTGTCACGTTACCGCCACACCCACGCGTTCTTTTTTCTACAGGACTCTTGGGTGCATATGCAGCAGTTGCAGGTGTGTACTCAGGGGCAATTTGCGTATCAGAATCAGCATCAGCATCAGAATCAGAATCAGAATCAGACATGGAACAGCTTGAACAAACAATTTACCAGAAAAAGTAGATCCGTGATTATTTGTGATTACTCAGAATCAGGAAAACTGCATTTGTGATTATTTGTGATCATTCATGATTATTCGTGATTTTGAAAATGGCCCTACTTCCTGCTAATTAGTGATTATTCGTGCCACGAATCCACGAAAATCCCTGTGCATATGTGACATCCCCAATATTGCCCATGTGCTGGCTGGTACTGATTGTGTGCACCTATTCGCGTACGCTGTGTCCCTCATAGCACATCAGCAGGGATTACCAGGCCACATTTCAAGCACCGCACAGTCTGTACCAAGACATTCCCTTGCTGGTGCACCAATTGGTACTGATTGCACACAACCTCTACTGTAAGTTGTTCATTTTGTTTGATACTGGGAAAGAGACGGTTGCACGGGGTGCACAAAATCGGTACCAGCGTCAGCAAGGTTTCTCATGTGCACATAATCCGTGCCATTTGGCGTCAGCGTGCAAAGAAAAGGGTGAGGGGGGGGCTTGCATCCACATGGACATTGTGTGCACAGGGCAAATAGCACCCTTGCTGATGCTTTTGAGTAGAGAGGCCGGTGCACAAAATGTAGATGTGATGCAGGGGGTTTTTACAAAATTGGACTGCACCAGAACTGTCACTGTGGCGAAGCAGCAACAGATTTTCTGCTGCAGAAGGCAATTTTCACTGTTGACCTTTTCGACGAAATCCCTTGCTGGTACAGCAGCGCGGATAGCGGACCCCTCCGCCAGTGCAATAGCATCAACATTCTGTGTGCACAGCATGTCCACACCGAATTGTGCATACAACGTGTCCATGCTAATGCACGCGAGAGGGATATGACACGACATCCATTGGCTCGGCCCTGCACAGCCAATGGACGCCGTTGAAAAACCCCTTGCTGGTACATGGTACATGAGCGTTGACATGTTGTCCGCACAATATGTCGACGCCAATCCACTGCCAGGGGGGGTTTCCCCTGTGCACAAATCATGCGCATGTCAGTGCACCAGCAAATGGCTTCGTTGTGAAAAGTGTCAACACGGGCGCCACACGCGGAACAATGCTTTCGGAACCACAATGGAATGTGGCACAGCTGAACACGGGTGCAATGAAGGTTGTCAGGCAGTGGTGGTCAGGCAAAAAAAACCGATTTGTGGCCCTGGACGTCTTGCATTGAGAAATCAAGAAAACTGACCATTAATTAGAATGAATGGTTGTGGCCCCAAGAAGTGAGCCACTTGCATGCCACGTCATGGACCCCCAGAGCCCACAGTCACCAGCTCTCCATCAACAAGTCCACAGGCAGGGAAAAACCTTCCATAATTCGTCCACCGCCAGCAGTATGCGCCGCCATCTCGCACAGGTCCGAGCACAGGCAAACAACCCCTGAGGGTCTGTCAGCTTGAAAATCGTGGCCAAGGTATCCAGGCTCAGCTCTGAGCAGTTGCTGCTGCTGCTGGTGGTGCATTGTGGCATGAGGTTTTGCAAATCACAAGAGACATGCCGCGTCACAGAAGAATTCCTTTCCGTCCCAGTGCATGATACAATCGCCCCTGGCAGCGGAGGAGGTCCCTGATTAGCAACATCCGTGTGCAATTCCATGAGATTGCCCCATTGCATATTGTGTTGGAGCAAGTCCAAACACAAAAGTTCAAAGGCGACCTACTTCAAAGACGCCTGAGGTGTGGAATAAGGCAGATCAGAGTAAGGGTCTGTACAAACTGAGTTACATACAATGGTGCTTTAGCACTTGACTGATGCTGGAGAACGGTACAACTAAAGCTCAGAATAGAATACTTGTGTCGACTTTGGAGCTCATTCGTCCTCTGTGCTGCCAACCCCCTGCCTGCAGCACATGTTCATTACACCCTTGTTCAGATAACAGGCCTTGAAAAGGCACACTGGGGGTCAGTATGAAGAGCAACAGAAGAGAATTCTAGGCTGAAAGACCTCTCATTCCGCTTGATGAGGGAAGCAACAGGAAGGACTGGGGCTCTCCACATCCCCATACGATACTACCACACCCATGTCCAATAAACCCTCATGTCCCACGAACACGTGGTGTTCTAACCATTTTAATTTTGGGCTGAGAAATCTGGGAAAAAAGGAGCTTGGATATGATATTTTCCGAAGAATCATTGTGTCAACGTTGGATTTTGGCCCAATCTTTGGATCTAGGAAGGCTGCATGTCAAGGAGCCAATTTACCAATTTGGTTTTCTAATATTTGCAGAACGGGTTCAGGGCGTGCTGACATTGCTGATTTTCATGCCCTTGGCCATTCATTCTACGTTGCAGGATCCTTTCATCGTTGCAGGATCCTTTCATCGTTGTAGGAATACTGCAGCACATACTTGGGCACCAGGGAGCACCCGGGTGGTGTCCTATACTGGTGTCCTATACACACTTGCCTGCTTTATGATAAGAATGCGACATAAATGAAACCTCTCACTGGCCTTTTGTACAACATTGAGTTAATATGCCTGCTTACTTGGGTAGAAATGGCCGCAGTTATGAGAACTCAGCAGCCCAACTCCAGGGGTCGGGTATCGTATGCTGCAAGAGCAGGGGCTCAAAGCTACTGGTACATGCTGGGCTGCGCATGTGCAATGGACTCTGTGTACAATCAGCACTAACTCCCCAAGGGTCATGGATGACTTGAACATCCCCAGCTCAAATGATAAGCGCTGATCCTGTGGTCAGCAAAAAATGTTTGAAGCGTCAAACATTTGTAGTCTGTGCTCAGTGTTTGATGCTTCAAACTGAAGCTCTGACACCCATAACACAGACCATGTACCACGTGCATCACCACGGGCTGTAGGTGTTAACTCAGCCAAAAGTAGGAAGATGTAGAAGAGGAACAAAGCAGCTGGGAACATACATGCATACATATGTGCAGCGAGATTTGTAGTCCAGCATCTTAGCACTTGCAGAAATTTGTGGAAATTCTATTGCCTTCGGCAAGTCCACCTCGCAGAGAATCTACCGCGAGCAACACACACCCAAAATAGGGTGGATACTACATAAATACGGGTTCAAACATGCTTTACATACCTTGGATGATCATTTTAGGTGATCACGGTATCAAAAAAACAAGTTTCGAAAACTTCGATTTTTGAGCAGCCTAGGGTGAAAAACTGCGTAGGCAGGTTGTGTACCAATCCCTTGGGAGCCCCCCCACACCCCCCCCCCCCCCCCCGAGCTAATACCCAAATAGGGTGAAAAACATGTACATACCGCCTAAAACATGATAAACATAGCTTGGATGGTCATTTCAGGTGGTCACAATATCAAAAAAACAAGTTTCAAAAACTTCCATTTTTGAGCTGCCTAGGGTGAAAAACTGCATAAGTAGGTTGTGTAGCAATCCCCTAGGAGACACCCCCCCCCCCGGACCAAAGACCCAAATACGGTGAGAAACACGCAAATACGGCCTAAAAAATGCTTTACATACCTTGGATGGTCATTTTAGGTGGTGGCAATATCAAAAAAACAAAGTTCGAAAACTTCCATTTTTGAGCTGCCTAGGGTGAAAAACTGCATAAGTAGGTTGTGTAGCAATCCCCTAGGAGACACCCCCCCCCCGGACCAAATACCCAAATACGGTGAGAAACACGCAAATACGGCCTAAAAAATGCTTTACATACCTTGGATGGTCATTTTAGGTGGTGGCAATATCAAAAAAACAAAGTTCGAAAACTTCGATTTTTGAGCTGCCTAGGGTGAAAAACTGCATAAGCAGGTTGTGTACCAATCCCTTGGGAGCCCCCCCCCCCCCCCCCCTGACCTAACACCCAAATAGGGTGAAAAACACGTAAATCCAGCCTAAAACATGCTTTACATACCTTGGATGGTCATTTTAGGTGGTCACAATATCAAAAAAAGAAAGTTTCGAAAACTTCCATTTTTGAGCTGCCTAGGGTGAAAAATTGCATAAGCAGGTTGTGTACCAATCCCTTGGGAGACCCCCCCCCCCCCCCCCCGGACCTAATACCCGAATCGGGTGAAAAACACGTAAATACGGCCTGAAACATGCTTTACATACCTTGGATGGTCATTTTAGGTGGTCACAATATCAAAAAAACCAGTTTTGAAAACTTCGATTTTTGAGCTGCCTAGGGTGAAGAACTGCATAAGCAGGTTGTGTACCAATCCCTTGGGAGACCCCCCCCCCCCCCCGGACCTAATACCCAAATAGGATGAAAAACACGCAAATACAGCCTAAAACATGCTTTACATACCTTGGATGGTCATTTTGGGTGGTCACAACATCAAAAAAACAAGTTTCAAGAACTTCCATTTTTGAGCTGCCCAGCGTGAAAACTGCATTAGCAGGTTGTGTACCGGCCCATTCACTAGTCATTAGCTAGGCCATTATTGGTGGAAACAGTCATTTTGCGTCTTTGGCACGGGTTGTGAACGGCCTTAAGCAAGGCTAGAGACTGCAAAAAACGTCCTTCCGTATCCTACTAGACATATATTGTCACAAGATCCCCACTCGCACCCCTCAAAGTGGATACCACGGGGTCATCGGAAAGGCCAGAAAATGCATAAACTGCATGAAGCGCTCGTCTCACTCCGCCCCATACAAACCCTATGGAGTCGGGACCCGGAAACACTTTTTCGGCTCAAAATCGAAAAAAACCAAAAGATTCATGATTTTCGACCCAAAAAAAGGGGGGGTCATTTTTTCGACATTTTTGACCCCCCCCCCCACCCCCCCCCTCCCTCAAAACCTGAAAAAAGTGGGTTTCAAGTGGGGGGGGTCTGGGGGGGTCCGGACCAAAAACTCATTGGGGGATGCATTTATTGGACAAAATAATGATTTTACAAGGGGTTAAACTAACAATTCAACCCCTTGGGGTAGGGTACGCGAATAGGCCCAAAAAGGCCAAAATGGGGGGGTATGTGGCGTTTCCCCCATATATACGCCTGCATGGCTTTGATCTAACAACCTCTGCAGGGTGATTGGATGAAAAACATGTAAATCCGGCCTAAAACATGCTTTATATAGCTTGGATGGTCATTTTAGGTAATCACGGTATCAAAAAAGTAAGTTTCGAAAACTTCGATTTTTGAGCTGCCCAAGGTGAAAAACTGCACAAGCAGGTTGTGTACCGGCCCATTCACTAGGCCATTATTGGTGGAAACAGCCATTTCGCGTCTTTGGCACGGGTTGTGACCGGCTCTCAGCAAGGCTAGAGACTGCAAAAAACGTCCTTCTGTATCCTAGTAGGCATATATTGTCACAACATCCCCACTCACACCCCTCAGAGTGGATACCACGGGGTCACCAAGGTCGCCAAAACCGCCAACATCACAAAAATGGCTGAAAAGTGCATAAACTGCAGAAGCGCTCGTCCCACTCCGCCCCATACAAACCCCATAGAGTCGGGACCCAGGAACACTTTTTCGGCTCAAAATCGAAAAAAAAACCAAAAGATTCATGATTTTCGACCCAAAAAAAGGGGGGGTCATTTTTTCGACATTTTTGACCCCCCCTCCCACCCCCCCCCCTCCCTTAAAACCTCAAAAAAATGGGTTTCAAGTGGGGGGGGTCGGGGGGGTCCGGACCAAAAACTCATTGGGGGATGCATTTATTGGACAAAATAATGATTTTACAAGGGGTTAAACTAACAATTCAACCCCTTGGGGTAGGGTACGCGAATAGGCCCAAAAAGGCCAAAATGGGGGGGTATGTGGCGTTTTCCCATATATACGCCTGCCTGGCTTTGATCTAACAACCTCTGCGAGGTGATTCTATTGCCTTCGGCAGGGCACCTCGAAGAGGGGAGAGGGACAACCATTCTTCAGCTGCTGAGGCGGGAAACTACATAAGCAAGTTGTGCCCTAGACCCCTTGGGAGCCACCCCACCCCCAACACCCAAATAGTGTGAAAAACGCATAAAAGGGGGCTAAAACATGCTTCACATGGGATATTTGATCATTTTGGATGGTCAAAGGATTACAAAAATCAGTTTCAAAAATTCTATTGCCTTCGGCAAGTCCACCTCGCAGAGAATCTACCGCGAGCAACACACAGCCAAAATAGGGTGGAAACTACATAAATACCGGCTAAAACATGCTTTACATACCTTGGGTGATCATTTTAGGTGATCACGGTATCAAAAAAACAAGTTTAGAAAACTTCGATTTTTGAGCTGCCCAGGGTGACAAACTGCATAAGCAGGTTGTGTACCAATCCCTTGGGAGACCCCCCCCCCCCCCCCTTGGACCTAATACCCAAATCGGGTGAAAAACACGTAAATAGGGCCTAAAACATGCTTTACATACCTTGGATGGTCATTTTAGGTGATCACAATATCACAAAAACAAGTTTCAAAAACTTCCATTTTTGAGCTGTCCGGGGTGAAAAACTGCATCAGCAGGTTGTGCACCCGTCCCTTGGGAGCCCCCCCCCACCCCCCGACCCGATACCCAAAAAGGGTGAAAAACAGGTAAATACGGCCTAAAACATGCTTTACATACCTTGGATGGTCATTTCGGGTGGTCACAATATCAAAAAAACAAGTTTCAAAAACTTCCATTTTTGAGCTGTCCGGGTTGAAAAACTGCATAAGCAGGTTGTGCACCCGTCCCTTGGGAGACCCCCCCCCCCCGACCTGATACCCAAACAGGGTGAAAACACGTAAATACGGCCTAAAACATGCTTTCCATAGCTTGAAATGTCATTTTGGGTGGTCACAATATCAAAAAAAACAAGTTTCGAAAACTTCCATTTTTGAGCTGTCCGGGGTGAAAAACTGCATAAGCAGGTTGTGCACCCGTCCCTTGGGAGACCCCCCCCCCGGACCTAACACCCAAATAGGGTGAAAAACACGTGAATACGGCCTAAAACATGCTTTACATACCTTGGATGGTCATTTTAGGTGGTCACAATATCAAAAAAACAAGTTTCAAAAACTTCGATTTTGAGCTGCCTGGGGTGAAAAACTGCATAAGTAGGTTGTGTACCAATCCCTTGGGAGACCCCCCCCCCCCCCGGACCTAACACCCAAATAGGGTGAAAAACACGTAAATACGGCCTAAAACATGCTTTGCATAGTTTGAAATGTCATTTTGGGTGGTCACAATATCAAAAAAGTAAGTTTCGAAAACTTCGATTTTTGAGCTGCCTGGGGTGAAAAACTGCAATAGCAGGTTGTGTACCTCCCCATTCACTAGGCCATTATTGGTGGAAACAGTCATTTCGCGTCTTTGGCACGGGTTGTGAACGGCCATAAGCAAGGCTAGACACGGCAAAAAACGTCCTTTCGTATCCTAGTAGGCATATACTGTCACAACATCCCCACTCGCACCCCTTGGAGGTGGTACCACGGGGTCACCGAGGTTGCCAAAATCGCCAACATAGCAAAAATGGCCAAAGAATGCATAAACTGCATTAGCGCTCGTCCCACTCCGCCCCATACAAACCCTATGGAGTCGGGACCCGGAAACACTTTTTCGGCTCAAAATCGAAAAAACCAAAAGATTCATGATTTTCGACCCAAAAAAGTGGGGGTTATTTTTCGACATTTTTGACCCCCCCCCCCCCCACCCCCCCACCCCCACCCCCCCCACCCCCCCCTAAAAAGTGGGTTTCAAGTGGGGGGGGTCTGGGGGGGTCCGGACCAAAAACTCATTGGGGGATGCGTTTATTGGACAAAATAATGATTTTACAAGGGGTTAAAATAACAATTCAACCCCTTGGGGTAGGGTACGCGAATAGGCCCGAATGGGGGGGTATGTGGCGTTTTCCCCATATATACGCCTGCCTGGCTTTGATCTAACAACCTCTGCGAGGTGATTTCCATTTTTGAGCTGTTGAGGCGGGAAAACTGCATAAGCAGGTTGCGTCCTAGACCCCTTGGGAGCCCCCCCCCCCCCCCCCAACACCCAAATAGGGTGAAAAACACATAAAAGGGGGCTAAAACATGCTTCACATGGGATATTTGATCATTTTGGATGGTCGAAGTATCACAAAAATCAGTTTCAGAAATTCTATTGCCTTCGCAAGTCCACCTCGCAGAGAATCTACCGCGAGCAACACACACCCAAAATAGGGTGGAAACTACATAAATACCGGCTAAAACATGCTTTACATACCTTGAATGATCATTTTAGGTGATCACGGTATCAAAAAAACAAGTTTCGAAAACTTCGATTTTTGAGCAGCCCAGGGTGAAAAACTGCATAAG
>OZ038387.1:31996404-32164186 GCA_964036045.1 Eutreptiella sp. 'Long Island Sound 2002'
CCCCTGGACCTAACACCCAAATAGGGTGAAAAACACGTAAATACGGCCTAAAACATGCTTTGCATAGTTTGAAATGTCATTTTGGGTGGTCACAATATCAAAAAAACAAGTTTCGAAAACTTCGATTTTTGAGCTGCCTGGGGTGAAAAGCTGCATAAGCAGGTTGTGTACCTCCCCATTCACTAGGCCATTATTGGTGGAAACAGTCATTTCGCGTCTTTGGCACGGGTTGTGAACGGCCATAAGCAAGGCTAGACACTGCAAAAAACGTCCTTTCGTATCCTAGTAGACGTCCCACTCCGCCCCATACAAACCCCATAGAGTCGGGACCCGGAAACACTTTTTCGGCTCAAAATCGAAAAAAACCAAAAGATTCATGATTTTCGACCCAAAAAAAGGGGGGGTCATTTTTTCGACATTTTTGACCCCCCCATCCCCCCCCCCCTCCCTCAAAACCTCAAAAAAGTGGGTTTCAAGTGGGGGGGGTCTGGGGGGGTCCGGACCAAAAACTCATTGGGGGATGCGTTTATTGGACAAAATAATGATTTTACAAGGGGTTAAACTAACAATTCAACCCCTTGGGGTAGGGTACGCGAATAGGCCCAAAATGGGGGGTATGTGGCGT
Source organism: Eutreptiella sp. 'Long Island Sound 2002' (assembly GCA_964036045.1). Lineage (NCBI taxonomy): Eukaryota > Euglenozoa > Euglenophyceae > Eutreptiales > Eutreptiaceae > Eutreptiella > Eutreptiella sp. 'Long Island Sound 2002'. Next base: position 31,997,030 of record OZ038387.1, read on the forward strand.
TTTCCCCATATATACGCCTGCATGGCTTTGATCTAACAACCTCTGCGAGGTGATTTTCTATCGCCTTCGGCAAGTCCACCTCGCAGAGAATCTACCCTGAGCCACACACACCCCAAATAGGGTGGAAACTACATAAATCAGGGCTAAAACATGCTTTACATACCTTGGATGATCATTTTGGGTGATCACAAGATCATAAAAACCAGTTTCCAAAATCTCGATTTTTGAGCTGCCCGGGGTGAAAAACTGCATCAGCACGTTGTGTACCAATCCCTTGCCCCCCCCCCCCCCCCCCTCCAGACCTAATACCCAAATAAGGTGAAAATCATGCAAATACGGCCTAAAACATGCTTTACATTGCTTGGATGGTCATTTTAGGTGGTCACAATATCAAAAAAAACAAGTTTCCAAAACTTCAAGTTTTGAGGTGCCCGGGGTGAAAAACTGCATAAGCAGGTTGTGTACCAATCCCTTGGGAGCCCCCCCCCCCCCCCCCCCCCGACATAATACCCAAATAGGGTGAGAAACACGTAAATACGGCCTAAAACATGCTTTACATACCTTGGTTGGTCATTTTAAGTGGTCACAATATCATAAAAATAAGTTTCAAAAACTTCGATTTTTGAGCTGCCCAGGGTGAAAAACTGCATAAGCAGGTTGTGTACCAATCCCTTGGGAGACCCCCCCCCCCCCCCCCCAACCCAATACCCAAATAGGGTGAAAAACACGTAAATACAGCCTAAAACATGCTTTACATTGTTTGGATGGTCATTTTAGGTGATGACAATATCAAAAAAACAAGTTTCGAAAACTTCGATTTTTGAGCTGTCCAAGGTGAAAAACTGCATAAGCAGGTTGTGTACCAATCCCTTGGGAGCCCCCCCCCCCCCCCACCCAATACCCAAATAAGGTGAAAAACACGTAAATACAGCCGAAAACATGCTTTACATACCTTGGATGGTCATTTTGGGTGATGACAATATCAAAAAAATAAGTTTCGAAAACTTCGATTTTTGAGCTGCGTGGGGTGAAAAACTGCATAAGCAGGTTGTGTACCGGCCCATTCACTAGGCCATTATTGGTGGAAACAGTCATTTCGCATCGTTGGCACCGGCATTGACCGGCCCTCGGCATGGCTAGAGACTGCAAAAAACGTTTTTCCGTATCCTAGTAGGCATATACAGTCACAATATCCCCACTCACACCCCTCAGAGTGGGTACCACAGGGTCACCGAGGTCGCCAAAACCGCCAACATAGCAGAAATGGCTGAAAAGTGCATAAACTGCATAAGCGCTCGTCCCACACCGCCCCATACAAACCCTATGGAGTCGGGACCCGGAAACACTTTTTCGGCTCAAAATCCAAAAACACCAAAAGATTCATGATTTTCGACCCAAAAAAAGGGGGGGTCTTTTTTTGACCCCCCCCCACCCCCCCACCCCCCCCCCCACCCCTCCCTCAAAACCTCAAAAAAGTGGGTTTCAAGTGGGGGGGTCGGGGGGGGTCCGGACCAAAAACTCATTGGGGGATGCGTTTATTGGACAAAATAATGATTTTACAAGGGGTTAAACTAACAATTCAACCCCTTGGGGTGGGGTACGCGAATAGCCCCAAAAATGCCAAAATGGGGGGGTATGTGGCATTTTCCCCTATATACGCCTGCCTGGCTTTGATCTAACAACCTCTGCGAGGTGATTTCCATTTTTGAGCTGTTGAGGCGGGAAAACTGCATAAGCAGGTTGCGCCCTAGACCCCTTGGAGCCCCCCCCCCCCCCCCCCCACAGCCAAATAGGGTGAAAAACACATAAAAGGGGGCTAAAACATGCTTTACATAGCATATTTCATCATTGTAAGTGGTCACAATATCAAAAAAATGTTTTGCAAAATTCTATTGCCTTCGGCAGTCCACCTCGCAGAGCATCTACTCCAAGCAACACACACCCAAAATAGGGTATAAACTACATAAATACGGGCTAAAACATGCTTTGCATAGCTTGGATGATCATTTTACGTGATCACGATATCAAAAAAATAAGTTTCCAAAACTTCGATTTTTGAGCTGCCCAGGGTGAAAAATTGTATGAGCAGGTTGTTGGTGTACCCATCCCTTGGAAGCCCGCCCCCCCCCCAAGCCAATACCCAAATAGGGTGAAAAACACGTAACTATGGCCTAAAACATGCTTTGCATACCTTGGATGGTAATTTTAGGTGATCACAATATCAAAAAAACAAGTTTCATAAACTTCGATTTTTGAGCTGCCAAGGGCGAAAAATTGCATAAGCAGGTTGTGTACCAATCCCTTGGGAGACCCCCCCCCCCCCCCCCGGACCTAATACCCAAATCGGATGAAAAACACGTAAATACGGCCTAAAACATGCTTTACATAGCTTGGATGGTCATTTTAGGTGGTCACAATATCAAAAAAAGAAGTTTCGAAAACTTCGATTTTTGAGCTGCCCTGAGTAAAAAACTGCATAACCACGTTGTGTACCAATCCCTTGGGAGACCCCCCCCCCCCCCCCCGGGACCTAATACCCAAATAGGGTGAAAAACATCCAAATACGGCCTAGAACATGCTTTACATAGCTTGGATGGTCATTTTAAGTGGTCACAATATCCAAAAAACAAGTTTCGGAAACTTCGATTTTTGAGCTGCCCGGGGTGAAAAACTGCACAAGCAGGTTGTGTACCCATCCCTTGGGAGACCCCCCCCCCCACCCAATACCCAAATAAGGTGAAAAACACGTAAATACAGCCTAAAACATGCTTTACATACCTTGGATGGTCATTGTAGGTGATGACAATTCTATTGCCTTCGGCAAGTCCACCTCGCAGAGAATCTACTCCAAGCAACACGCACCCAAAATAGGGTAAAAACTACATAGATGCGGGCTAAAACATGCTTTACATATCTTGGATATTCATTTTGGGTGATTACGGTATCAAAAAAACAAGTTTCGAAAACTTCGATTTTTGAGCTGCCCGGGGTGAAAAACTGCATCAGCAGGTTGTGTACCAATCCCTTGGGAGACCCCCCCCCCCCTTGGACCTAATACCCAAATCGGGTGAAAAACACGTAAATACGGCCTAAAACATGCTTTCCATACCTTGGATGGTCATTTTAGGTGATCACAATATCACAAAAACAAGTTTCAAAAACTTCCATTTTTGAGCTGTCCGGGGTGAAAAACTGCATAAGCAGGTTGTGCACCCGTCCCTTGGGAGCCCCCCCCCCCCCCCCCCCGACTTGATACCCAAATAGGGTGAAAAACACGTAAATACGGCCTAAAACATGCTTTCCATAGCTTGGATGGTCATTTTGGGTGGTCACAATATCAAAAAAATATGTTTCGAAAACTTCCATTTTTGAGCTGTCCGGGGTGAAAAACTGCATTAGCAGGTTGTGCACCCGTCCCTTGGGAGACCCCCCCCCCCCCCGACCTAACACCCAAAACGGGTGAAAAACACGTAAATACGGCCTAAAACATGCTTTCCATAGCTTGGATGGTCATTTTAGGTGGTCAGAATATCAAAAAAACAAGTTTCGAAAACTTTGATTTTCGAGCTGTCCTGGTTGGAAAACTGCATAAGTAGGTTGTGTACCAATCCCTTGGGAGACCCCCCCCCCCCCGGACCTAACACCCAAATAGGGTGAAAAACACGTAAATACGGCCTAAAACATGCTTTGCATAGCTTGAAATGTCATTTTGGGTGGTCACAATATCAAAAAAACAAGTTTCGAAAACTTCGATTTTTGAGCTGCCTGGGGTGAAAAACTGCATAAGCAGGTTGTGTGTACTGGCCCATTCACTAAGCCATTATTGGTGGAAACAGTCATTTCGCGTCTTTGGCACGGGTTGTGGACGGCCCCAGGCAAGGCTAGAGACTGCAAAAAACGTCCTTCCGTATCCTAGTAGGCATATACTGTCACAACATCCCCACTTGCACCCCTCAGAGTAGGTACCACAGGGTCACCGAGGTCGACGAACATAGCAAAAATGGCTGAAAAGTGCATAAACTGCAGAAGCGCTCGTCCCACTCCGCCCCATACAAACCCCATAGAGTCGGGAGCCGGAAACACTTTTCCGGCTCAAAATCGAAAAAAACCAAAAGATTCATGATTTTCGACCCAAAAAAAGGGGGGGTCATTTTTTGACCCCCCCCCCACCCCCCCCACCCCCCCCCCTCCCTCAAAACCTGAAAAAAGTGGGTTTCAAGTGGGGGGGGTCTGGGGGGGTCCGGACCAAAAACTCATTGGGGGATGCGTTTGTTGGACAAAATAATGATTTTACAAGGGGTTAAACTAACAATTCAACCCCTTGGGGTAGGGTACGCGAATAGCCCCAAAATGGCCAAAATGGGGGGTATGTGGCGTTTTCCCCTATATACGCCTGCCTGGCTTTGATCTAACAACCTCTGCGAGGTGATTTCAAAAAAACAAGTTTCGAAAGCTTCGATTTTTGAGCTGCCCAAGGTGATAAACTGCATTAGCAGGTTGTGTACCGGCCCATTCACTAGGCCATTATTGGTGGAAACACACATTTCACGTCTTTGGCACGGGCATTAACCGGCCCTAAGCAAGGCTACAGACTGCAAAAAAAGTCCTTTTGTATCCTAGTAGGCATATACTGTCACAACATCCCTACTCACACCCCTCAGAGTGGGTACCACGGGGTCATCGGGTTTGCCAAAACCCCCAACATAGCAAAAATGGCTGAAAAGTGCATAAACTGCATAAGCGCTCGTCCCACTTCGCCCCATACAAACCCAATGGAGTCAGGACCCGGAAACACTTTTTCGGCTCAAAATCCAAAAACACCAAAAGATTCATGATTTTCGACCCAAAAAAGGGGGGGTCATTTTTTCGACATTTTTGACCCCCCCCCCGCCCCCACCCCCCCCCACCCCCCCCCCCCCTCCCACAAAACCTTAAAAAAGTGGGTTTCAAGTGGGGGGGTCTGGGGGGCTCCGGACCAAAAACTCATTGGGGGATGCGTTTATTGGACAAAATAATGATTTTACAAGGGGTTAAACTAACAATTCAACCCCTTGGCGTAGGGTACGCGAATAGGCCCAAAAATGCCAAAATGGGGGGGTATGTGGCGTTTTCCCCTATATACGCCTGCCTGGCTTTGATCTAACAACCTCTGCGAGGTGATTCTATTGCCTTCGGCAAGTCCACCTCGCAGAGAATCTACCCCAGGCAAAACACACCCTAAATAGGGTAAAAACTATATAAATACAAGCTAAAATATGCTTTACATAGCTTGGATGGTCATTTTAGGTGATCACAATATCAAAAACATAAGTTTCGTAAACTTCGGTTTTTGAGCTGCCCAGGGTGAAAAACTGCATAAGCAGGTTGTGTACCAATCCCTTGGGAGGACCCCCCCCCCCGAACCTAATACCCAAATAGGGTGAAAAACATGTAAATACGGCCTAAAACATGCTTTACATACCTTGGATGGTCATTTTAGGTGGCCACAATATCAAAAAAACAGATTTCGAAACCTTCGATTTTTGAGCTGCCCAGGGTGAAAACTGCATAAGCAGGTTGTGTACCAATCCCTTGGGAGGACCCACCCCCGTGCGCCCAATACCCAAATAGGGTGAAAAACACGTAAATACGGTCTGAAACATGCTTTACATACCTTGGATGGTCATTTTAGGTGGCCACAATATCATAAAAACAACTTTCGAAAGCTTCGATTTTTGAGCTGGCCATGGTGAAAAACTGCATAAGCACGTTGTGTACCCATCCCTTGGGACCCCCCCCCCCCCGGACCTAATACCCAAATATGGTGAAAAACATGTAAATACAGCCTAAAACATGCTTTACATACCTTGGATGGTCATTTTGGGTGGCCACAATATCATTAAAACAGATTTCGAAAACTTCGATTTTTGAGCTGCCTAGGGTGAAAAACTGCATAAGCAGGTTGTGTACCAATCTCTTGGGAGACCCCCCCCCCATGCGGCCAATACCCAAATAGGGTGAAGAACATGTAAACACGGCCTAAAACATGCTTTACATACCTTGGATGATCATTTTGAGTGGTCACAATGTCAAAAAAACAAAGTTCGAAAACTTCGATTTTTGAGCTGCCCGGGGTGAAAAACTGCATAAGCAGGTTGTGTACCGGCCCATTCACTAGGCCTTTATTGGTGGAAATAGCCATTTCGCGTCTTTGGCACGGGCATTTGACCGGCCCTCGGCAAAGCTACAGACTGCACAAAACGTCCTTCCGTATCCTAGTAGGCATATACTGTCACAACATCCCCACTCACACCCCTCAGAGTGGGTACCACGGGGTCACCAAGGTCGCCAAAACCGCCAACATAGCAAAAATGGCTGAAAAGTGCATAAACTGCAGAAGCGCTCGTCCCACTCCGCCCCATACAAACCCCATAGAGTCGGAACCCGGAAACACTTTTTCGGCTCAAAATCGAAAAAAACCAAAAGATTCGTGATTTTCGACCCAAAAAAAGGGGGGCCCATTTTTTGACCCCCCCCCCACCCCCCCACCCCCACCCCCACCCCCCTCCCTCAAAACCTCAAAAAAGTGGGTTTCAAGTGGGGGGGGTCTGGGGGGGTCCGGACCAAAAACTCATTGGGGGATGCATTTATTGGACAAAATAAGTAATTTTACAAGGGGTTAAACTAACAATTCAACCCCTTGGGGTAGGGTGCGCGAATAGGCCCAAAAAGGCCAAAATGGGGGGGTATGTGGCGTTTTCCCCGTATATACGCCTGCCTGGCTTTGATCTAACAACCTCTGCGAGGTGATTTTCCATTTTTGACTTGTAAAGGGTTGAAAACTGCGGTTTGTGCTCACACCAAATGCCATTGAACCACCTACAAACAGCAATTTTGAAGCTTTTGGGGGGCCCGTGGCACGGGCTACATAGGCCCAGCGGCCACAACGTGGGTCCCCCTGGGTGCTCAAGTACCCGTATTGTCACTAAATCATCACCCAAACCCATCCCAGGGGCAACAGAAGGGTTTCGGAAAAGGCGAATTTTCGGAAATCTTGCAGGTGTCACTAACCAGCCTACACAACGGCAATTTCGGGGCTTTTGGAGGGGCAATGGCTCGGGCTATATGGGCTTGGCAGCCACTACGTGGGTCCCCATGGGTGCTCAAGTACCTGTATTGTCACTAAATCATCACCCAAACCCATCCCAGGGGCGACAGCAGGGTTTCCGAAAAAGTCGAATTTTTGGAAATCTTGCAGGTGTCACTAAACAGCCTTATCCAGTGTGAAAACGGCTAAGTCCTCACTAGCAAGGGCCCATAGGGGGGGGCGACCGGGGGTACCTGGAGTTCGGACCCGGGACCCCCGCCATGGGTTAGGGGGTCCATGTACAAGAAAAAAGTTGCCACGGACCTGGGTCCAAATCCACACACAGCACCCAGAATACGCAAAGAAGTTTTGACCCCCCCCCCCACCCCCCCAAAAAGGGGTACCCGGGTACGGGGGGCTAAAGGGGTCAAAAACGAAAAATTCATTGGGGGATCATTTTCTCTCCTAAAATGATGATTTTACAAGGGGTTGGACATCCGGTACCATACCTTGGGGTATGGTACGCGAATGACCCCAAAAAAGGGGGGTATATGGCGTACGCACCTGCGCTTGATCTAACAACCCTCTTCGAGGTGATTTGTAGCCCTCAGGAAATGAACTGAACAATCCTTCATTTCGTCTGCAAAACTTTTCAACAACTGCAAATGCCCCAACCCCCACACCGTTTCGAGGAAGAAAATCCACTGACTCAGGCACAACTATTCAGGCTTGGGTACAAATCGGCCCAGTGCTCAGCCGCAGGCCCCCTAAAATATTGTTTTTCTGATTGTTACAACAGAGACCCTATTGCACGTCATGCTTGTTCCTCAAACCGGCCCTACTGAGTTGCATCAAGGTCCCTCATTGAAGTCAACAGTGACCCTTGCTGCCACAATACCACACTTTTCCATCAGAAGTTTCTGTTAGCAAAAGATGAACACAGTGTCGCCGAGTCACAGAGGTATTTCGCATTCAACCTTTGCTGAATCGTCCTGTTTACTGCTGTAGCCAGAAAGCTACTGATTGGAACCCGGGTCCCCGAAACGGGGGAAGGCTGATGCCCAGAACCATACATAATCTCTTGCAGGGGCTGTGTTCAAGAGCAAACAACTGGAAATGCAGTGCGATGCATCTGTTTGCTGGTACATGCAGGTGCGGAGGCAAGGGGTGAAAGGCCACGATTGGGGTGATGTGGGGGCATTCAGATGATGTGCAAAGAGCGCTCATGGGAAATGGAGAATCATTTTTGGTTTTTGGGCACGCTATCGCTTGCTGGTGCTCAGCCTAATGATGCAGCACAGTGCAAAACAGGTCCCTACCCAGAAAAAAAGGTGCTCTGTTACGTCCAACATCCACGAATCAAGACTGAATATTGGGAGCGAGCTGGTGTGGGAGGGAATGTCAGCTACGTGGCTGAATAAGGATGGGATGTATGTTGAGGGACACCAAGAACAATTCCTGCCACTTCCCCCCTTTTACTGCACTCGCAACCCTTCGCTCGCTTTAATCGCTTGGGAGACATGCGCTCCAGCACTCCTCCCACACCCCTCCCCTATCACCCCTTCCCCCGCATTCCCCGTGGACCCCCCTTTGCTGCACTGTTAATCCCCAGATTGCCCATTTCAAGGGCTTTTTCAAGCTTGTATGCGCTCATATGGGTCCAAAATGGCTGAAAATAGCCTTAAACCACTTGTTTGAGCTCCCCGTGTGGACTAGGAACAATTTTGGAAAACGTCATTTTTGACCACTTTTGGACGAACCGGTGACCCCTGTAGCCCTACCCTAGCACGTGCACTGTGCGCATTGCACCACTCCGTGGTGGCATTAAAGGGTGTTGGTTGCGTGGAAATAGCTTGCAAGTGATCCCTTTTATCATGATATATCACCACAAGGGTGCCCAACGCAATCCATGGCTATCAAACATAGCACAGGAAGGTGGAACTTGAAAAAGTATGCAAAACGGGTGCCTTTCAAGCCTGATTTTGCGGTATTTGGGGCCGAAAAGAGGTCATTAGGGCCACTAAATGGGTGTGGAACACACTAGATGGTGATCAAAGGTATTTGTTGATCCTCTTAATTGGTTCCAATGCAAGCAGCCCCCTCCAAGGACAAGCTAGACACACAAATTGCCTAAAATAGGGCATTATTTGCTTACTTTTGACAATTTTTGAAAACAGAGCCCGCCACTTGCAACCCCCGTTCCCGGCCGCCACCGTTGAGTTTCTTGCTATTTCTTTGTGTGATTGTCCCTCACACGCATAAGTACCATCCACCAAAATTTCAGCAAAATCCAAAGCACCACCACAGAGTTGTGATTTTTGGCCATTTTGCACTTGCTTGCTTGCTACTTGATGCAGCTACTTATTGCGGCTGCTTGCTGCTGCTGCTGCTTGCTTGCTGCTTGCTTCCTAAACCTAGTAGGTCCACCCGAGACAATAAAGAGGGTTATAAAACCAAGACTAGTTCCACCAGCTCGGTGAGCCTAACCTTGGCCCACCCCTAACCCTAATCAAGACTGAATATTGTGACGAGCTAGTGGGGAGGAAACATGAGGTACACTAGCCAAATGGGCCCAACAAGGTGGGAAATGGCTAAAAGGTAGCTAAAAATGGCTAAAAACCAACAATTTGAGCATCCCAAATGATTTGGGGTCATGTTTGGAACACTTATTTTTGACACTTTTTTGCCCCCTTTTCAATCCAAAAATCCCCGCCCCGCCCCGCCCCGCATTCCTCCTGGGCCCCCCTGTACTGCATTGTTTTTTTTTTGTTGCTGACACTAGACTTCAAGCCAACTGGCCTACATTGTGCGTGGGCACCCACGCCAAGAATATATGTACAGCATGGATTGGGAACCCTGCAGCTTCATGCGTGTCAGGCATGTCCCTATGCATGGGACGCTGTCGGGGGGGGGGGGGATCCGTAGCTACTGTACACTTCATGCAGTGGTGTAGGCTGCCATGGCTCAGTAGAGCCCACCAGATTCTCACCAAGAAAGAGATGACATACATGTTGGGCGGGTGAGGAAGCCCAGGGGGTCAATCACAGGGAGGCACGCCAAAAAGCACGGACTCCCAAATGGACTAAAATGCAAGACTACTCGTCACTCAACCCACTATCGTCCCAGTGAATAGGAGACCCAGTGAGACCTATCGGGCCCCCTTGTACTGCAATGTGAGTCCCAGAATTGCCCATTTCAAGGCTTTTTGGGAAATTGCATGGGCCAAGGTGGGTTAGCAGTGGGTCAAAATTGCATTAAACCACTTATTTGAGCACCCCAAGTGGTGTAGGAACAATTTTGGAAAAAATTTGGACCGCTTTTGGACCCACAGGTGACCCCGGTAACCCTACCCTAGCACGTGCTATGTGGGCACTCCACCACTCTGTGCTGCCAATAGGGCCCTGAAGGGTGTTGATAGCATGAATATAGGTTGCAAGTGATCCCTTTCATCATGATTTATCACCACAAGGGTGCCCAACGCAAACCATAGCAGCCAACCACGACACAGGAAGGTGGAACTTGAAGAAGTAGGCAAAACTAGTGCTTTTCAAGGCTAATTTTGCAGTATTTTGGGCCCAGAAAAAAGTCGTTGAGCCCACTACTTGGATGCAAAACACACTACGCAGTGGTCACATGTGTTTGTTTTTCATCTAGGTTGGTTCTCAGGCAAATAGCTCCCTCCATGGGCATGCTAGGCACCCAAACTGCCCAAATTCCCGCATTCCCCCTGGACCCCCCCTATATTGCAATGTGAGTCCCCAAATTGCCCATTTCAAGGGTTTGTGGAAAATTGCATGGGGTAATATGGGTCAAATATGGCTCAAAATAGCCTTAAATCACTTGTTTGAGCACCCCAAGTGGTCTAGAAACAACTTTGGGTAGGAAATCATTTTGGACCACTTTTGGGCCCATAGATGACCCCCGTAACCCTTCCCTAGCACATGCGCCGTGCACGCCCGTGGTGTCAATTGGGCATTGAAGGGTGTTGAGTGTGCATGAAAATAGGTTGCAAGTGATCCCCTTCCTCATTATTATCACCACAACGGTGCCCAACGCAATCCAAGGTAGTCAAACACAGGACAAGAGGGTGGAACTCGAACAAGTATGCAAACAAGGTGCTTTTAAAGCTTGTACTTTGGGCCCAAAAAGAGATTGTTGAGCCCACTAGTTGGTTGCAAACCCCATTAGGCGGTGATGAAATGTGTTTGTTCATCATTTGGGTTGCTTACAATGCAAATGGCCCCCTCAATACACATCCTAGGCACCCAAATTGGCCCAAAAAGGGCATTTTTTGAGTTGCCGGTTGAGTGTTGCCTGTTTCTTTTAGTTCTGACACTGAATAGTTCGGCCATCAAGGCAAAGAGTGTACATAGGCGGCTAGGCTGAGAAAGTATGTACAGTTTGGGTCCCTTGGCCACTGGATGGGATGCAGGTCAGGCACTTCTCCACAAGGGAGAGTCCAATGGGGGCGCGTACCCTGTTTGTACTGTACACTCGACGCAGGAGGTGGGGCCGGCCACGACCACGAAGGTCGGCACCTGTAATGTAAGGACTGATGAAACATTCAGGGTTAGAGAAAGCAGGAAGCTCAGAGTGCAGAACCTACAAACTCATACATCCGGGCGTCAAGCATGCCCCCAAGGGGCGAGTATCCACGTGTAATCCGACTTGGATACGACAGAAGAGGGGCTCACTAGTGGAGTTCCCTGATAGGGGACCCCATGAGTTGGATATACGGGGCGTCCTCATGGACTATGTCGGGGGAGCCAGTCAGTTGCCGGTTGAGTGTTGTCTGTGTTGTCGCGGGTTGAGGACATGTGGAGAATTATCAAGTTGTTTCTTCGGTGGGCATTTGAGTCGACTGCGTCCTACCAGAATCGCTAAAACATTCCTTCGGCCGCACACACCCAATCTGGACACGTCCAGTGCGGTGTGGTCTCAGAACGCATGGAGAGTGGCGCTAGTGGAGGAGGTACACACAACAAATGAAGGGAGAATGGTTTCCTACCCCATGCTTCACTTGAAAACGAGAGCCCGAAGGAACAAGTAGTGAGACAAACACGCGCAAAATTGGATCCCCAACCCTCCCACATACCTCGACCCACAAGCATGTCACACAAAAGCCATGGCTGTGGACACTAGTGGGATTTCATGGCAACCAACCGGCGCGTGGAAACCACCCCCTCCACATCAGTCTACCTGCCCACAGATTTGCTGTGCCAGGGGTGCCAGCGCGGCAAGAGACCGGTGTACCCGGTAGAGGGAGGGGCACGGCTTTGTATGCGTATCCCCCTATTCTATTACCCTTTCGCTTGGTGACCCCATCTCCGCGAGACGGAGGGGCGCCGCTTTGTATACGACACTTGTTCCCGGCGGCCACTCTTGAGTATCTTGCTCAAACTTTGTGCGATTGTACTTCACACTTATAGGTACCATCCACCAAAATCCAAAGCACCACAACAGAGTTGTGATTTTCGCCCATTTCGCGTCAGCTTGCTTGCTACTGCTTGCTGCTTGCTGCTTCCCAAACATGGTAGGTCCACCCAAGACACTGAAGAGGGTTATAAAACTAAGACTAGTTCCACCAACTCAGTAACCCTAACCCTAGCCTAGGCACCAATGGGTGGTCCTGAAGGGCACTCCTTAACAAAAATAAAATAGAGTCCAAAAGGACCACCCTAGTGCTAAAATCCTAGTAGGTCATGAAAAATGTTGCCATACCCTGTTCCCACTTTAAAATTCTTGTGTCCACCTTTGCTACATCTAAACATGCCCTGCCATGAGGAACACCAAAGGGGGAATCATTGCACTGTGCGCGCACTGTGTGCTACTTTCAGACTAGATTCTCCCCCAAGAGCCCCGAGGCACACCCCTTCCAAACGCCCCTAAGTTTAGGTCACCCAAACTAGCCTAGCTGAAGACAAGTGCAAGCTACCTTCCCTTCACATAAGACATCATGCAAAATGCTGAAAACCTAGGGTGTGCCCGTACACACAGAGCCCAATGCTTGCCATAACCCACCATAGGTCAAAGACATGAAAGGAGAAAGGAGTGAGTCTCTAGGGCGAGACTCTCAAATAGCGCCAATCCTCGGGCTTTTTCTACGAGCAACTCAACTAGCCTCGGCAGTTCACCTAGGTTGTTCTGGACAAGTATTCAACCACAACAGAGATCAAACGCCCATCAGGCAAAAGAAATGCTGAGCAGGACTCCAGGGTGGCCTCATCCACGCCATCCCCTTGCGAGAGGATAAGGAAGCACCAACCCTAACAGTAGCAACGGCACAAAATTGACTTCACCAAGTAGAAGCCTTCCTCGGCCATTTCTTCACTGTTCTTGGGAGAGTCTCTTCCACTTCATTAGGGTTGGCAGCACCCTGTAAGTCCAGCGCCGCTACCTCCTCATCATCGAGATCTCATTCTTCCCCCCATAACCCCAACTCAAGGGGCCACACCAAAGTGTGGGAGTCTAGTGCTACACCAAAGTGTGCGGGTCCATGGTGGAGATGAGCAAAAAAGTGTGAAAAGGGGTGGAAATGGGTGAAAGTGGGTGAAAACACAAAAATGCCATACCCCCAATGTGGAAGAAGCATCAAAAGCTATGCTAGGGGCAACCATGATGCCCCTAGTATCACAAAGTATGGGTCTCCGGTACGGGTAGACATCCAAATAGTTGCACTACGCCCGCACTACGCATGCACTACGCTAAGGGCACCCCCAAAGACTCATTAGAGGACTAGAAGCACAGCTTCAACATATTAGGTCGTGTTCAACTGACTGTGCGCAAGGTAACCCATGCTTGCTTGTGAAACCGCATTTTGTGTCACACCGCTCATTTGTGCCCGACCAAGGTCACATGCACATTGTACAACATTTGTACCATGAATGAATCTATCATGGTAGGAGGTTTTGTCATTCAAGATGGGCATGTGTCATATTGCTTTTTTTCTTGTGTCAATGCACACTTTGTGTGTCAGAGCCTAGCATGTGGTGCACCATGGGTTATGCACAAGAGAAGGGTGTATGAGCACACACAAGACACCACACGAAATCATAGCACTCTTTGCTCGAATCGCTCAATGGTGTACATGGCTTGGCTCAAAATGTGTGTTGCACCTGCCCACAATTTGTTCTTGCCGAAGTTGGCAGATTCTACAAACATGACCGAAAGGAGGTCGTAAAATCAGACTTGCTGCTTAGTGCAATATTGTTGCAGTGTGCGCATTGTGTGCATATTCAGTAATTCCTACCGGGAAAGAAGCCCAACTCAAACCACCTACTATCTCAAAACAAGAACCAATCAAATCCGCCACCCAAAATACAATCATGGAATGGCATGCAGGATGTACACGGATGTACACATGTTAAATGACGAAGACCACAGTCACATGTAGCACCTAGGCAGTGCGCAATTGGCAACAAACACAATCATCATTCTTCGTCGTCTACACAGACTTCCCCTTGTGCCCACATAGAGTCAAGCACATGAGACCAAGGTCCATAGGGTTGATACCCTGTTTGCCTTTGGATACAAAACTAACGTAAGCGTAGCAAAATAGGCACATGGCCATACAAGCCCTTGGCGGAACCCAGCCAAACGCTGTAGACGATCTTCCGTTGCCACAAGTAGGCAAAGAGGTGCTCAACACTTGCACAATAGAAACCAAGCATATCCTTGTATTCTTGTTGGGCTTCAATCAAAATCTTACACGCAAAAAGGCACAACGGTTTGTGTGGGCGCGGCCTTTGCATGCGCCATCATGAACACCCACTTCATAACCAACAAAGTGCCCAAATGAACTGCTATCACAAAGGTCCATTGCACTGGCCAAACCCGTCAACCATGCCAAATACCCTTTCTTTACCCCGTGTTCATGACATGGATGCCATCAATCGGATTAAACTAGAAACTAGAACTAGGAAGCCCAGTACTTTGTGGAAAAGGCCCATACCTAGGGATTGGGTGGTTGCCAACATATCAAACTTTGCACTGCATAAGCACTGCGTGAAACATTCATCTGGTGTCTAGGAAACCATACGTAGCTACACGTAGCTACACGCAAGCCCGACTTTTTGCCACAGACCAAATGCCATCAGTGTCGAAATATCTAGCAGGTTTGAATGGATGATGCAACTGTTTACAGACTTTGCAATGCCCTTGACCCAAGATTTTGGGCAAGGATTCATTGGCTCTTGTATCTCTAGCTATGGGTACTAGAGACCCCATGGGTAGCCTCGGCCCTTGGACCTGATTTGGTATTGCTTTTTGTCTGTCAAACGTTGTCACATGAGCCCACCCCCTTCCTGGACGTTGCTGGCAGCAAGCCCCATCCCTGTGCAATGCCACCAGACATCAAGAAAACGATTGCTCCACGCTAGCATCAAATGTGCAAGAAACACACACGTGCACACACAAGGTACACACATGCACACACATGGATGTGCACACGCATATATAATTGATTGGGGGTTTTACATTGGCTGTGAGGAATCTAGCAGCAGGAACACAGGGCAGAGGTAAAGTGCTGAGGCGCACCACTGGGAAGCACAAACAACGTATTGCGCCGCCTGTTGGCTTGCACTGTCGCGGCCATTCCTTTCTGTTTCGTCGCTCTCAGTGCCCTCAAAACCATTCTTCATATGTGGCTGTCAACAAGATACATTCACAACTCCACACTTAACCTTCTGGTACAATGTTCGACACCAGTGGTGATCACTGTCTTGTTCCGATGTTGTGCTGACTGCTCGTGGGCTGCCGAAAGCCTGCTTTCTCATTAACATTGAGCTACGAAACACACAAGAGGTGTTCCCTATCCGAGAGACCCCTAGCTTGGTGTTTCCAGTGCAATTGCCACACTCAAGAACCCTTGGGGTAAAGAAAACCCTCCTTTTGTGTTGTGTCATGTTTTGTAAAATACACACTCTGACATTTTCTTAGGAGGCCCATAGTGCCCCCTATCGTTTTTTCAAAAAAAAATTCATGTCGTGCACAGAGCCTAGCCTCTCTGCTGCATAGCCAAACGTAATGGAGGGGTGGTTCTCAGCCAAGGTATGGGAAGGAGGAACGACACGCAATTTAGGGGTGCGAAGTAGCAAAAGAGCACCGTTTTGGGCCCCCACAGCATACAAGCGCAGCCACTGTTTTTTCCCATTTTGGAGGTCTGAAATACGGAAAATGGACCAGCCCCGCCATAAAACTATGTTTCACAGCATGATATTACAAATGGAGCACGTATTTGGCAACAACACGTGCTGCCGTTCTTCTAGCACTCGTAGTATTGCGACGGCAATGATGACCTTATATGCACCGCCCGTGAAGAAGGTGTACCCTATCACAACGGAGAACAGCACATGTATGAAAGGAGGGTGCAAAGTAGCAAATCTGAAAGGCTGGGCTCTGCAGAGCCCAGAAACATGAAATTCACTAAAAAAAACAGGGGTAATAATACAGGGTTGTACACCAACACAACAATGTACAGGCAAACGGGTAGTAACAGGGCCTGAAACGGGGAATTCCTACTCGCTGGGCTCTGCAGAGCCAAGCTCGATAGAAACAACATAAAGCACCCATGAATTACGCCAATGATAAACAAGCCAGGCCACTAGTGTGGTAATGGATACAATAAGCATCGCACCGTATGCCCTTACCCCCCCCCCCCCGCACCCCCCCCAAAAAAATTCAGTCCCATAAGCGACAGACCACCAGAGCACCAGTCATAGACAAGGCATGGAAGCTGCGTACACACTAGTTGACAAGTATAAAGCACGAACACACACAAAATAAAGCACAGAAATTGTAAAAACCTTTACGTGCGTTGTAGGATGTCCGTCAGAACTCTGAAATTGGATGTTCTACCGACTACAGACTAATGTGTCCCCAGATGTGGTTCAGAAGCACGTACAAACACCTGGACACACAAAGACTGTTCCCCCTTCTAAATCCCCAGCAAATGTGAATTATCAATAAATGGTTGACACCAACGAAAACAGGTCACAAATGGCACCAAAAAATGAATCATCGCACAGTGGAAAGTGTCAAAGCACTGCCCAACATACGCACTGTCAACCGCTGGAGAAATCAAAAGACACCACATGGCACTGGAACGCATAGCATAGAAGGTAAAAAATGGCAAGAAAAAGCTGGGCATTTTGCACGGGATTTTTGGAAACGCTTAGCACTTATGGTCACTAAATGGGACTCTTATCGCACGGTACATTTCAGAAATCGGCACCAAAACTTCTTATGAGCTACCCGGGGACGGTTGCCTGGAAGGTCCATAGAACATTCCAAGCGATATTGGTTGCGTTTTGGGTCCCGAGCTAGGCTGCCAAAACTTCCGAGCATTTTTCCGGGCAACTTTGAAAACTTCCGGGCGATTTTCAATTCAAATTTGCTACATTGAGAGAGGGCAATGTTGTCCACCCATATACCTGACCTCAGCAAAGCAACATGCAAAAAAGAAAAGAATACTTGTCCTTAATTGGAACTGTGAATGATGTACTCCCCTTCACTGAGCATATGCACGGGACAACCATCACTTGACACGGCGTCCACATCCAACACCCGCTTCCCCTAACTATGTACAGCCGCACGCCGATACTTCTTGGGTTGTGGTTGAGGTTCAGGGCTGTCATGAGATGATGATGAAGAATCTGACCCTGCGGCACTTACTGTAGAGCCGCCAGACACGTACACATCATCATCCTCAGAATCATCATCCTCGGGACTGCTACTACTTCCATTGTCACTGCTGCTGCTGCTGCTGCTGCTGCTGCTGTTGTTGCTGCTGTTGCCTTAGGGAAATCGCTATCAACAATGGAGACGCGCAACAACTTTGCCTGCCTCATTGGTTGTACGCGCTGGTGGTCACTCACATCATTTGCACCTTGAAATGAGGCAGCATTGTCCTCCGCCTCCGAAGCGAGAACCACAAGAACGGAACTTGGGTTAGAATCCATTGGTCTGTGGATGGGCCCCACATCAGATTTACCCTTACCCTTACCCTTGCCCTTGAGATATTTACGCCGTGCGGCACAGGATTTGAATTTGGACCGGCTCTTCAAAGCCATGGTAGGCCAACTTTGGACAGCTTCCACCTCAAGTGGGACCCATTGACGTATACCACGCTTTGAGCCACAACTCCCACACACACAAACCACATCACTTTCCGGTTCTGCATTTGGAAAGGTGCATCTAACCGAATTGATTGCTGAGTGCATGTATAACTTGCAGCCACCTCCTTCTTGACAAGTCATCAAGTGCCGTAAAAGGCGTTGGAAGACTGTCTGCCACAGTTCATTGGCAGCAACTATGCAAGCCCCCAAAACAAGGTGCCGATGGACAGGGGTCCAAATTTGGGCAATGGGGATCTTCTTTTTCTTACGCACAAACTTTTCATACGGCTCATGCTTCAAACTTTCACTAATACCGGCATGGAGCGCGCAGCCATGGCAGCAGAGATGGCAGACATTTAGAAAAGTGGCCTTACCAAAACAGTGCATCCTCTGGGGGGGGGGGGGGGGCTACAGAGACGGAAACAAAGACACACAGTTACCGTGTGGCTGGGGGTGTGGACCGTTCACCCTTGGCTTGCAACCGGGAGTCCATAACTGACAGCTTTGCCCGTTTTGGTGCAGACTGGTTTGGCTTTGTGGCGGGGGCCAAAGAAAACTTTATACCCCACAGGGGGCCATGGGGGTGATATGTCAGCTGCAGTTCCATCCTGAATACCTCGCCCTTGGCCATGAGGCAACGGAAACTGGGCTCGCATACGCCCCCGTGTCACAGGCGCATGGCCATAACCACATTGTTCAGTGTTTTGCTCGCTGCGCTGCAGCGTAGACCGGTTCTGCACCACACCAGGTGGTGGCTGACTGTGCATAGGCACTGGTCCTCTGGACATTTAGGTCAGCTCGCACCCACCACCCACCCACAGTGCCGGTTAGTCTCTAACCCTTGCCTTGCAGGTCGTGACCCTGTCATGCACTTGCATTCTGGCTCGTGAGGACGTGTCATACTCAATCCTCAGGGGCGCAATGGCGCCTTGGATGGCGCAAAGGCGTCTCGGTATGTGCTCCGTCTGTCAGGCATTTCAACAAATCATCGCTGTTTGGCGTGTGGCGCATACCATTTCTGCTCCCCACCATGCATGCGCATGCCGCCTACACATTCATGCCTACTTGCTTCCGTCATCCTCACTTGGGCCGCACCCTCGCCGCCCCAGTCTTGCTTCGGCTGTTCAACACGTGACAACGTGTCGAGCCAGTGGCTCAGGGGCGCTACGGCGCCTTGCTTTTTCATTTCTTGACATTTCTCGGCTGTTCCGTGCCGCCGTGGCGTCCCTTTTACCTTGGTCAGCTCGAACCCACCCTGATCAGCTCGAACCCTGGTCAGCTCGAACCCACCACCTCCCTTTGCGCCGGTTAGCCCCGGTCTCTCGCTCTGTGGGTCTCTCTCCTACTCTCTCCCTTCCATTCTCTCTTGCTCTCCCCTTCTCTTTCTCTCCTGTTGCACCTCTCTGTTCCTTTCCCACTGCGCTCTACTCTCTCTCTCTCTCTCTCTCTCTCTCTCTCTGTTTCTCTCTCACTCTCGCTCGCGCCCTCTCTCTCGCGCCCAAAAAAGGGGGGTTCGGGTTGTTCGGTGCATCTCTATCCCCCCCGGGGTTCGAACCATCCTCCACGGGACAGAAGAGGTGTGGTGTATCCACTGGGCCACGACGATGGGTTATCTGCACCATGGCACCATGCGCTCCTCTCTTCTTCTCCTTTTTGTCACCCCCTGTCATGCGTATCTTCTTTCGCATGGGGGTGTGTTCAGCAGTGTGTAGAGGAACCGCACAGCGTCCCCGGCACGGGGGCGGCCGCCAGCCAATGTGTGACCCCGGGGGGTGTTCGACAGTTTGGGGGGCTGTAGGGGGGGGGGGGGGACCCCACCCCCCTCCGAAGGGGGGGGGGGACCCCTCCCCCCCCCCTTGGTTGACCCAAACCTTAGGGGTCGGCGGGTCGGGCGGTCAGCCGCCGGGCCCCCCGGGGGGGGTCGGTGGGTACCCCAACATAAATACCTCAAAATGATCCCCATGACACACTGATCATTTTGAATATGCACAACTGGGGGTAAAAAATTTTTCAAAAAAAATTGCCCATCAACTCAGGCTCCCATCAGCCAAGGTCCGACCCGGAGGCCGGGTTGGGGTCAAAATCCTTTTTTGTGCTTTTTAGCCATTTTTGAATTCTCCACGAAATTCTGAGTATTTTGAGTACAGACACATAGGGTCGAACAAAAAAATTTCCCCCTCCCCTATGCCTAAAACAAAATCTCCGGCGCCTCTGGCGCCGACAAAGCACATTGTTCCGTACGACAATTTTGGGGTCCGTAGAGGGGGGGGGGTCCCCCCCCCCCCTCCCTTTGGGGTCGGGTCCCGACCAGGAGCGCCCCCCGTGGTCCCCGGGTACCGGGTCCGCCTGCCTGAAGAGCGTTCTTTGGAACAATCGCAAGAGGTCCGCTCGGCCTGCCAGCCACACACGCATGCAATCGCCAACTCTGCTTACCGAGGAGGGCACTGCTCTGTGTCCTTCTGCCGTCGGACAGTGGAGGATCGCCTCCCACTGGAACGGGTGCCACGTGCCTGCACTTTTGGGTCGCCACTGGACCTGCATGTTCGCCAGAGCCTGGGTCTTCAGGGTCCAGTTGATCTGGACCATCACCGAGTAGAGCTCCTGATTGCTCATCTGCAGTGGTTCCCCATGGTTGTCCACAATCTCACAGTGCATCCTGGCGCCATGTGGTTGGTCCAGTCGGAGCCAGATCTGCTGATTGCGGGCCCAGGCCATTGTGGTCAGTTCTGCTTCAACTGCTTGCAGTCCTTCGTTCGCAATGGCGTCCAGCTGGCTCAGTGCTTGCACCTTGAAACGCTGGCGTTCTTGCTGAGGCTTGACCTTCTTTGGGGCTGGCTGGATGTGTGTGTATGGGCCATACCGCTGCTGGTGAGATCCCTTCTCCTGCTGTGTCCTGCCAGACGGCATAACGCCTGGGTGCCTTTCCGCGACAGGACGCGGCGTTCTGCTGCTTGGTGTCCTCCTTTGCGTGCTGCTGCGCACTGCGGCAGAACACAGCCCATGTGTTGCAAGCTCTACTGCGACAAAACGCAGCTCATGTGATGCAGACTCTGCGTCTGAACACAGGTGTTTCAGACATGCATTGCTGTGCTTGGTGCCTGTGGGATGTCTGTTCCATTGTGCAAGGGCTTCTGGCTCTAGCATTATCGACCCTGTCCTGGGTTCCTGCGTTTCCTGAGCCTTCGCTTCTTGCACTGTCGCCTGGTGTCACTCACATCTGTGCTAAAGGACAGTGTGTCTGCTGCTGACAGTGCACTCGACAGCACTCCCTGGTGTGTGTGTCCTGGTCTCATTTCCTCACTTTCTGTATTGCTTGAGGAGTACGGTCCCATCCCACGTGGCGCTGGCTCCCCGGATGCTTCCCCTGTCAGTTCATCACTGTCCATGGGTACCATACCCAGGGACGACCAGGGTGCCCTTGTGCCCTCTGACTCTGATCCCGACCCTCCCCTCAAACCTACCGTGGACTCTGACCAAGATGATGATTTTGGTGCAACATGCTGTGACCACAGTGGGCTTGAACACATGCCTTCCATGGCCAATCCACTCGCCATCTCATTTCCCTGCACGTTGACATGTGCTGGGACATTTTCTTACCTGACTTCTCTTCCCGGCGTCGCCATTTCCTGGAGCAGCATTTCCCAGACTCGGACGTGGACTTGCAGTTTTCCAGATGTGGTTGTCCATCCCTTTGACTTCTAGTGTTGGGCCCTGCCAGTCGCTCCCAGCTGCAGGTATTGTGAGTCGGTGAGGATTGCCAGTTTTGGCACCCAGAAACCCTGTAAGGCTTCCACGGCTGCCCAAAGCTCTGCTCCGTTGTTTGTTTGCCTGTAATGTGTTGGTACGTAGCCACAGAAGCGCACCTCTGGTCCTTGGTCGTCTTCCGCCGCGAACACGCCAAATCCCCCGGCCCTGCGCATGTCCTTGAGGCCCAGTCGCTTCGACGATCCATCAGTGTACACTATCCTGTAGCCCTTCTCCGCCAGTTCTGCAATCAGTTCTTGCACTCCTTGTAGCACTCCCGGGCCTGCCTGTCTTGGGCGCTTCGGGCGTGACTCCGCTGCCCTTTGCCAACTTTGATTGTCGGCTGATTTTTCTTGGGTGAAGCATTCCGTGTGTGTTTGCCACCACGCATTCAGTCCCCCATGTACTTGCACTTCCCCTTGTCGTGGCTGCACTCCGGTGTCTCGAAGTTGTTCCAGTGATTTTTGAAATCCTTTCCATTGTTCCCTGTGCTCCCCTGTGTAAAATCCCACCCACTCACATAGCTCCCTTAGCCATGTTGTAAGGTATGACGCGAACACCGGCGACGCTCCTGCCTTGACTTCGCATCGATATCGCCAGTGGGCACTTCTTGCTGACCACATCGCCCAGCCTTGGTTCGTTTTCAGCAACCATTCTTGGTCGTCGGACTCCATCATATCTCGAATTGTGGATGTCCCGTTATCAGTTGTCACCTGGCCATAGTAGTGCTGTATAACCGCCGCTGCTGCTTTGAACATGGGGCATTTGACCATCGCGTGTTTTATCTTCTCCTTTTGTGAGCAGACCGGGCACTTGTCAGTGCCTGACCTCTTGTAGACTCTTGCATGTACGGTCAGTTTGTGCCACAGCGCCTTTCGCGCAAAGTCTTGAGCCCTCGGTGGTAGCTGTGCCTGTGCCAGCTGTTCCCATACCTCCGGTGTTTGCGGGTCGCGGACCCCTGGCTGAGAGGCGTAGAACTGGAGCAGCCATGCCCTGGTCCAGTTTTGGGTATGGACTGCGGGGGTATCAAACCCCCCTTGTGACATGACTTTGTTGAGGAGTCGTCCGCCATGATTGTAGACCCCTTTCCATGTCCGAGGCAGTGCATTGAACAATCTTGCGTCCTCCAAGCTTTGGAATTGACCCCACGTCACCCCCTGCCGGATCAATTTCGTGTTGTAGTAGGAGCAGCGGAACTCATTTCGGAAATACACAGAGTGCCACAACGGCAGGCGGTGCCTCGCCCTTGGGGGGGGAGGGGTCACCACTTTTTTCCAAACCCCCAAGGGGGCCTGGTCCCATACCTGCCACCCCTGAGTCTCCCCCATCACCTTAGTGACATGCGTGCCACTGATAGTGGCTTTCAGCGCACTATGGATGGTGGCGTGGGGTGCTTCACAGAAGGCGTCATTGATGATGACCCTTAACACGTCAAAGGGGATGTGTATACAAGAGAGGGGGGGGGACTGAACATTACACGTGATAATCTTTTTACTGCGCTTTTTGACCTTCGCATCTTTAAACTGGGACAACACATCTATCTGCGTCCACTTCAGCTATAATGGTCACGGACACGCTCATCTGCCTCTTCGGCAAACGTGTGCTCTGTGTTATATTTGGGGTCAGGGCCAACTATACAAAGATTCCTGTATTGAATGCCGTAACTTGTTTCGTGCTTGGAGGGAGTTGTCTTGCCAACGGCTTCCTTGGTGGTTAAAACCGGGATCTCAAACTTTTTATGCATGAGCATTCCCAACAACGTATCTTTGGGTGAAATGGCATACTGCTTAGGTGTGAAGGTATCTAGAAAAACCCTTAACATTCGGGGCTCAATTGTCTCGGATGGCTTATGCCTCAGACATAGTGCCGCCAAGGCATGTTGAAGACGGGACTGCATGTCCCCGGGTTCAGATAATTCCACATTGACAACGTCAGCATCAATCATCTCTACCTCAAACTCCAAACTTCCTCCGTCCTGGGGGCCCTTGGGGTCTTGGGGGCCCGAAGAGGATGCACTGCCCTGGCTGGTGTTGGACATGTCTATTGCGAATGCCGGAGCAGAAAATGCAACGTCACACAAGAACACAAGGTGCAAAGAGGCGCCACCAACACAGTGGACACAAATCTTGTTCATAAATAGTTGTAAGTACCGGGAATGGCACGCAAAGCATGCGGAAGCAAAGAACGAAAGAAAGCCCCTGAATGCCTCCTTCTCGAGCCGGGGAGTATTTCGAGGCAGGGATCTTCATTTGTCTTACCGGATTTGGCCTAGTGTTATGTGACATAGGAAATGGAGATCCGCACAATGTGCATTGGACGCTGGACACAGTACACAAATCTTGTTCACAAATATTTTTCATACCACCTTGCAGGCAAAGCAGGCACCAAGCATCCAACTAAAGTTCTAATAGGTTCAAGTTCCACACATGCCACCAAAATTTCTTCCGAGCGTTCCATGGAACCTCGGCTTGAAGGTCCCTGGAACATTCCAAGCGATATTGGATGCGTTTTGGGGATCGAGCTGGCTGTTTTCCGGGGGTCGTACCCAGCGGTATCAAAAATGGAGGAAGCGACCCCACCGAAGCATATCGCACGCACCTCGCCGGCTATCGCCCGAAATTGCCCCCGGTGATGGTGATTGCTCTCTCTTGCAATGTTCTATGCTAGGCACCAATGGTACATGTGCGGGCCCGACAGATCAAGCAATTGGGGCATGCATGACAGCGCAAAATAAATTGTGGCTCAACGAAAAGAAGTCAACCTGTGCCCAAACTACTCACTGCACATTGGACTCTGGGCATACCTGGTAAACTCAAAATGACAGACACATTCACCTGAGCTGTGCAGGGCCCAAGAACAGGTAACAGAACATGTCAGGACCAAATCAAGAGTACATATGGCATCTGGACTTTGCAGCGCATGGACTGGTAAAAAAATAGCAAGTGAACAAAGGATCTGGGACTCATAGACACAAACCTGGCACTGCATATGCACAAAAATTGTGAACCAACTTGACGGTTGATGCACTATGTCAACGAGGGACGTAACAAAAGAAATGCCATAGCACAATGTTGTGCTGACACAACCAAATTAACATGGGAAAATACCGCACTGTTGAGATGAAAGCAACATTGTGACCCGAGAGGAGGCATGCAAATTGGCTTGAAGCAGCATGCTGGGCTCTCCAGGGCCCAACAGTACAAAATTCGTCATATTCGGGGGTAAATCAAGCAAATATGGCACGTTGGGCTCTGCAGAGCCCAGCTCAGTGCAGATTACAAAAATGACAGCCGAATTCAGTCACAAACACGTACAGCGTCAAACAGGACACATCGTTCACCGTCCCACGGCTGTTTTGGACTGCATACGACAAGCCCAGTTACATCACGCACTCACAACTCCAGCACAGTAACACATTTTGTGCCTGTGGTTGTATGTCCGGTATGGTCCAGCGACAGTCATGATCCAGCGGTATGTGGGGCATCCCGTCACTTGCCATTGCTGTTCCCGTTGCTCTTGGATAAGCCAACCCGGACACCACGTTGTAGGGTGGCCTAGAGGCCCTCAATTGCCCTTTTTTTCTGCGATGGGGACGCCGCAGCGGCTGCCGTTACCAATTTATCCTCCTCTTCTTTCCTCTGGCGATTTGCTCGCTCGTCCTCTTTGATCTTTTTCTCCTTCTCCTTTTCCTCCTTTTTACGTTGCCGCTCCCGTGCCTCCTCTTGCTTCCGCAACTCGCGCTCAGCCTTTTCCTACTCCTTCTGCTGTTGTTTATCAGTTTTCCCCTTTGGTTTGGGAGTTTGCGGATTTGGCACCTCCTCAATTGTTGACTCACTCGTGTCCGCGTCAGCTGCCTGGTCAGGGGAATCCTGCTGCTGGAACAGCGGTTGCCCGGTGCTTGCCCACTGCATGACACTCCGCCACTCAATATCCTCCTCCGTGTCCCCTTTCCGGACGCTTGTCTTCAGCACGTTCACCATATCAGTTGCATTGTAGGGACCATCAGATAATACACAAAGGGACAGGCAAGTGAATACAGCCCAGACTGATCAAGTCAAGGCGGCAACCGCAGTATAGTACCCACAGGCGGCGCGATGCATCAACATCCATGTGTGTGTTGTCCGAGTCGCTGTTGGGGTCCTCCAGCAAATTCACCAACCACCACAGGACAGCCAGACCCAGCCATAGACCTTGAGTGAACGACCTTTGTGTGAGGAAGTGCGGCACTGCAGGGCCAAGCCCATGGGTCTTCACAAGCAACAGAGTTGACTGCTCGAACAAATACGGCTCTTCTCGGCATCCCAGATGGTAGAAGGCAAAGCCGTTTGGTACAAATCTTCCAATTGCGAACGTAAGTGTTGTTCCACAGCGACCAAATCCGCATGGTGTCCATGAAAGGCGCCAAGTACCCCTTGAGACAGCACGGGCACAACCTGCGCACTAGGGATCCACCCATCAATCCTCGCCGCGGGACTTCAACAATAACAGCTTGGACCTCAGCATTTTGATCTCATTTGGCACTGCAATCACCGATCCATCGTACGCCCAAATTTCTCCAGAATTTGATCCCTCGCCGACATTGACCTTTGCCACCTCGCCACCAGACACCTCAACAGCCGGGTTCAACACTGGTCTCACAAGCAGTCTGCGATGTGCTTCAACATCTTCTCGATCGCTGGTCCACAGACCTGCCTTCAACAGCGCCTGGAGCGGTGGCCACAGTGTGCTCTCGTTGTACTCCAAGCTCCCTTGCCATGCACCAAAATTCGCCATACGGTAACTAAACTTCTTCGAGATGCGAGCCACTTCAATCTTCGTGCCTGTGTGCACAGGAGCCATAGAGGAGGGCAGGTTGCAGCAGGATTGAGCGATCCACCAAGTCACAGCGATCTGGCACAGCGTAAATTTGCATTCTGTGGGATCCTGGGCTCTGCAGAGCCCAATACTGTCAAGATGGTAATCTGAAGGCTGAAATTGGTCACTGTGCTTCATCTGGGCTCTACAGAGCCCAGCATGACCGAATTGGCAAATGAAGGGGGTGTCCGGGGGGGGGGGGGGGGCGTTGTGGGACATCATCAGGCAAGGTTGTACCGGTCGAAAGCAGTTACGTCGCGGAAGCTTTAACAAGCACAGCGTCTCTGTAGATCCAATCAATTGGCATCCTAGGGGATCTTGGACTCTGTAGAGCCCAGCATGACCAAAATGGTGAATTAGGGGGTGTCCCGGGGGGGGGTCCTTGGACATCATCAGGCAAGGTTGCACCAGCCATTAGGAGTGAAGTTGCGGAAGTTCCAACAGTTCAACAGGCATAGTGTCTCTGTAGATCCAGTCAATTGGCATCCCAGAGGAACCTGGGCTCTGCAGAGCCCAGAACTCACAGAATGGTAATATTACGTTTGAAATTGGTCAATGTGCTTCACCTGGGCTCTGTAGAGCCCAGCATGACCAAAATGGTGAATTAGGGGGTGTCCCGGGGGGGGAGGGGGGTCCTTGGACATCATCAGGCTGGGTTGCACCAGTCATCAGGATTGAAGTTGCGGAAGTTCCAACGGTTCAACAGGAGCGTCTCTATAGGTCCAGTCAATTGGCATCCCAAGGGATCCTGGGCTCTGCAGAGCCCAGAACTCACAAGAGGGTATTATTACGTCTGAAATTGGTCAATGTGCTTCAGCTGGGCTCTGCAGGGCCCAGGATGACCAAAAAAGTGAATTGGGGGGGTGTTCGGGGGGGGGGGGGGGTTCCTTGGACATCATCCGGCAAGGTTGCACCAGTCATCAGAAGTGAAGTTGCGGAAGGTCCAACAGGCACAGCGTCTCCCTACATCCAATCAATCTGCATCGCATTGGACACTGGGCTCTGCAGAGCACAGCAGACCCAAACTGCTTGGTGTCACACTGAAATCGGTCATTACACTTCATCCGGGCTCCATGTCGCAGCGGGGCACCGAATTAGAATCACAACAAAAGGCAAGGGCTTACAAGGCAACAGAATACGTCTTGAAGGGTGGATGCGCTCAACCGCCATGTCGGGATGACCAAAGTGATACCACCACAATTCCCCAGCGCGGAGCTACTTTGCCAGCTTCTGGGAGCCCGGTACTGTACTCTTCGGCGAGGCTATGTAGTTGCATACGCGCCACAAATTTTCGGGTTGCATTCCAGCAAAGCATCGCATTGTATAAAGGCCAATCACCTGCTTGCGTTCCACCATCTTGCCGAGTGCGTCCGTGAAGGTGGTATCACACGTCGAGGCCATATGGGCAGCTGGCCTCATTTGCTTGACAATTGTCTCTGTGTTGCCGGATTTCGCAGTCAGCCCCGCCTCCATGATTGCCTCACACATCAAGGTGACAACTGTCTTCTTACATTGTGTGTCCTCAGCCGCCAGTTGTAGGAAATTGTTCAACAGTTGGGGTACACTGCTCTCACGTCCACTGTGCTGCGCCTTATTGTGTTGTCCGGCCAGCTTTCGCCTGATCTCAAGGGATGTATCAAACTTGATGATGCGCACGTCAAAGTTGGTCATCTAGTCCTCGACCTCGACCATCCTTGCTGTCACATCCTTGCAAACTTCATCACACGCCGCAACACCCTGTTGACCTCCAATCACCAACAAGGCTCCCACTGAATACAACAGCATGGCACATCACACAAGGCAGGCCACGTAGCTAATCACGTTGATCGAATTGCGTCGCAACAATGCCATACCTTTGTCGTCCCAGACCAGAAGCTGCAGTCGGCCATCGGGGGGGTTTGCCAGTAGGTCATCCTTCACCTCTGCCACGTGGTCCCAATCGATGAGGCTGGATTGGCCATACACCATGCACCTGTCAATCTTCAGTTCCTTGCGCGGCACCTTCGCTCTCCTCACCTCCACGCAGTTTTGAATGGCCAATACGCTTGTGGAGTCCTTGATGCTGCCCATGTTCTTTGCGACACGACCCTTGTTCCCCACTTGCGAGGGGGATTGACTGGCCTGGCTGGCCCGAGCAACAGTGCTGCCCTGTACGGCTTCCTCTACGGAGGGCTCTGACTGCAGTGCATCCACTTTCTCGGCTTCCAGTGCGTCCATCGCTGGTGTCTCACCAGTGTTGCCATCCATGGCAATGTCGTTTGGTATGTCACACATGTTCCAGAAACACACGGACTTTACAGGACAAATCAGGTCACCAAAAACAGCACAACAATCACACAGTTCAAAGCATCAATGATGGCAAATGGCAGATTTGGACAGCAAATTAGTCGGATCAAAGCATTCAAATTGGCACCCACAGGGGTTGAAATAGCCAAAGGTGTCTTCAAAACAGCTAATCACTGCAGAGGCATCTCAAATACAATGTCCAGGGCACGTTGATGGTCACAGCATCAAACAGGCCCACTAAAACATCCCTCGTTGTCGTTGACACAGGTCTAGAGCAACAGTAAAATTGGGCCTGCCCAAATGGCCTGCAACACCAGAGCCAAACCTGCTTGTGGCAATTTACCTTCAGTCATCGTAACAGTGTATCAGTACAGCAATGCTAGGCACACCTCTTCAAGGGTCACACAGGCTAGCGCAACGGGTGCACAAAACAATACGAAAGCATGGAGATGTGTGCACAGATCAAAGCACGAAGATGGCATGGTCCAGGACTGGCCCAGCCCTAAGAAAAGGGCAGCAAATGACCAGATGGGGGTACATAACGGGCAGTGGTGACAGGTTGGGCTCTGCAGGGCCCATAGTAACAACAACTAGTAATACAACCCCTCAAAACTCATTGTCAGACAATGCTGGGCTCTGCAGAGCCCGGACATTTGGGGTACAGCAGTAACAAGGGTGTGCACATCAAATTGGGCTGTCTGGGGGGGGGGGGTGCATTGCCACCCCCCCAATGCTCAGTTTGAGTCTGTCAGGTCAAAGCAATAAGAAAGCAACAGAAAATGACCAGATAGGGGTACATATCGGGCAGTGGTGGCAGGCTGGGCTCTGCAGAGCCCAGAGTGACAAGAACCAGTAATACAACCCCTGAAGACTCAGTGGTGGAGAAAGCTGGGCTCTGCAGAGCCCAGACATTTGGGTACAGCAATAACTGGGTTGTACACAGCAATTTGGGCTGTCCAGGGGGGCGGGGGGTCCCCATTGCCACCCCCCCCCCCCGTGATCAGTCTGAATCTGTGAGATCAAATTCACGCAACTCCTCAGTGAGCACAACACGTACAGGGCCATCAGAAAGGGCATCAACATCTATAGCATCCCTGGCCCGGATCATAGGTACGCCATCCTCAGGGGGGGCACGCAAATGATCAATGAACATTGCATTTGGCACTAGGGGAACAATGTGCTCCATTGCGATTGGTACGAACCCAACTGTTTCTACAGCTGCCCTACCAGGGCCACAGAGGAGGCAGGTCGTGTCCAGCACCGTGTTCCGGTGTGGTGTGGTGTGGTGTGGTGTGGTGTGGTGTGGTGTGGTGTGGTGTGGTGTGGTGTGGTGTGGTGTGGTGTGGTGTGGTGTGGTGTGGTGTGGTGTGGTGTGGTGTGGTGTGGTGTGATGTGGTGTGGTGTGGTGTGGTGTGGTGTGGTGTGGTGTGGTGTGGTGTGGTGTGGTGTGGTGTGGTGTGGTGTGGTGTGGTGTGGTGTGGTGTGGTGTGGTGTGGGGTGGGGTGGGGTAGGGTGCGGTGTGTAGATCACAATCAAATGAGCACAAAACAGAGCCCTCACAAAATCATCTGAGATTCTCCACCATTATGCGTCATGCGCAATCATACACCCGCTCCGTTTTCATACATCACATTTTAAGTTTTAAATGTGTACATCGTCGCACGGAGTGACAACCCTTACCACAGTCACACCGGCATCTGCACAGGGTCGTGCAGATGTAAAATTACATAAGACACGGGCATCATCAATGTGAAGGTAAAGGGCAGTGTCGCGTTCAGACTGGCTGCCTACGTCTGGCATGGAACTGTGAATCCCAACAGCTATGTGTCATGTGGTAGCTGAAAGTCTGAAGCAGCGTCGCAGGCAGCATGTGGTATGGCCCTCCTTCATTTCATGGTCAACCAGTGCCCAGTGCCCTCTGATCCATCCCAGACACCAGCATGAAATATGGATGCTGCTCGAAAGAAGAGCTAATTTCGACGGACACACACACACACACACACACACACAATGGGGGCTGGCAATATGGACAAGGGAATCTGCTCGACTTCGTGCCGTCCGCGCCTCATGAGAGATCTGGTTCCCGTAACGGTCAGTTGTCGTCCCCTTTTGACCCTCGATCTCAAACGTTGTTTGTGCAAGCGCAACTGCCGCCAATCGTCCACCCACCCAGGCAGCCCTGGAAAGCAAATTGAGGAAAGACCGCCCTGGACGCACGGCGGCTTAGAAGAAGGACCCCGCCTTGACCTTGTAATTGAACTTCAGCCGAAGCAAATACTTCATCTGGATCTGTGCCACGTCGTACACAATGAACTCGTTGTACTGCAAAGAAGTCGCTGTGACGGGTGAGGGGCCGGCCGGGCCGCAAGGGACCTTGCAGCCGTTGGGCAGCGACTTGGCCTTGGTTTCGTCGGGCGCATACTTGCCACAGCCCATTGTGGATTCAAAGCCTGCGGGCGGCTTGTCCATATATTTGGCACCGGTTATTTTGTATTGATTGCCGAGCGCTACTTCCGACAAAGCCATAAGGCCGGTGGTCTTCTCCCACGTCGTGAAGCAATAATTCGCAGACTTGGTGACCATGTCGGCAAAGTACACCCCCTTTCCAAACATGTACCCCGTCGCGGGGGCTTCTGGGGGGGCAATGCGCAGCCCCTGGGAAATAATTCCCACCCAATTCGTCAGCCGGGATCCATGCCACAACAGCTGGCGGTTTTCGTTGTCCGAGTGGGGCTTGTACCGCTCCTCCTCCCCCTGCGAGGGCGAGAATTGAAGACGTTTGGGTTCAAAAACAGTAAGGGGTTTGAGGAGGAATGTTCCATAATGGCCAGCTGGTTACCATGTTGTACAACTGGTGTGCAGCGACATATCTTTGGTGTGACTGTTTGTTGGTTGAGGCCACTTGTGGATGGGAGTTTTTTGGGTGGGGTGGTAGAGGGGGAGAGTACGGGTTGCGAATAGAGTGGAACACTTGCCCCACTGCTCACAATTGCCACTTCTTCCCTTGAGCCTCTTGCAACCTGGCCTAGAACCTTTCCCCCTTAAGGATTGTGCATCCATCATCCACCAGACACCACCGATCTAATCCCCAACTGCTCTCTAAGAGTCCGGACTGCACTGGCCTCAGGGTATCACCGTTCAGCCGATTGTTGTCCTTGACCTGTGGAAGATTGGTGCTCCACACAGTGTGTGCTAGCCACTTCAAGTGTTGCTGCGAAGCCAAAGATGTTCGAAAGAGCTCTTATGTGGGGTCTGGCAGGGATAGGGGCGTCAAAACAGTCCTTGGAAGGCTTTGGAGGGGGTTCACCACGTAGGGCATCCCAAACCCCTGAATCCCACAACGAGTGGTCACGTTTGGGCTCAAACAGATGACCCACCGCATGTCCATTTCACAGCCATGGCCCCTGCACGGACACAACAACAGTGATCCGGCTGGGGGGGCTTTGCTCAGAACGCAGCACACATTAGACTGAAACCAAGCACCTCCTGTTGAAGTGCCATACAGTCATCTAGGGGGCATGGTTCGGCTTTTGCATAATGCCCTTGTTGGCTTTTGATCATGCACCCGCTCGGGGCATTTAACCCCCCAACCGTCCCTTGCTGCCCCTGGATGGGCGGTCCCCTGAAGAGGACACAAGGAATCAAGGGGTTGTGAACCATAAAGCTCGAAGAAAGCAAGAAAAATGGACTAGTAAATGTGGCCGGTGTACTGTATGTGCATGATTGGTGAGGAACCCCTTGAAATTGTTGGCAGTTGATGCTCCGTGAAGCGGAAGACACCCTCCACAAACCCACACCACAAATGAACCAGACGTTCTTCGTGGCAACTCCTTTATGCCCCCCCAACCTCAACCCTGGCAAAGGATCATGAAAAGCTAAAAATGTGACGGATTTGGGACTATGAACAACATGTTTGTTGTAAGCAAAAAGAAGAGAACAGCAGCGAACACTCACTCGCCAAATGTGGCAGAGGCCTTTGGCAAAAGACAACAGGTGGGCATTGCACATTGGGGACATTTGCGTGTGGTACAAAATTCGTGTACTACTGGACATACCACAACCCTGTTTTCAAGACCTACACTGCGGCGGAGGGAGGAGGACAGACACGGGGGGGCCGTCTCCTCGCTTTTGTACGCGGGGGCGGGAGGCATTGGAGGGGGGGTTCAGGGAGGGGCGATGGGGGGGGCGGGCGGTCGGGAGGGTCGGTTTGGAGGGGGGGGTCCAGGTGGGGCGATTTGGGGTGGTGGGAGGGGGGGGCGCAGGCTCCCGTTACCTCCCCTTGCCCTCCCTCTCGGGTGAGAGCTAGGGCTAGGGTCACCGAGCTGGTGGAACCAGTCTTGGTTTTATAACCCTTTTTAGTGTCTAGGGTGGACCTACCAGGTTTAGCAGCAAGCAACAGCAGCAAGCAGCAAGCAACAGCACGCGCGAAATGGGTAAAAATCAGAACTCCGTCGTGGTGCTTTGGATTTCAGTGAAATTTTGGTGGATGATACCTATGGGTGTGAAGTACAATCACACAAAGTTTGAGCGAGAAACTCAACGGTGGCGGCCGGGAACGGGATTCGCAAGTGGCGGACCTCAGTTTCAAAAACTGCAGTTTAGGGCCAAAAACAGCCATTTTTGGGCCAAAAAAGCCCTGGAACACATTCAAAACGGCCAAACGAAGGGAAACGGTGGGTACACTGCACCTGCGGCTTGACTTCCCCGTGTCAACGAGCTCTTTGCGGCCCTCTAACTCCATGATATGTCCCGGAAACGGCCCAAAAAGGCCCCCAGAAGCTCCAAATGCCGACAGCCAAAAACCAAGAATAGGCCATATCTTTGGCTACATGGCTCAAAATGCGATTCCGAGGGCACCTACTCCACCCGCAACCCCCCACTTTTTGTGGTTTCCACCCCTCAGAATTGCCCAAACGGACACCTAGACCCCAATACCTAGGCCCACTCGGCTGCAGCAAGCTGCAAGCTCAAGCCCAAACAGGTGGGTGCCCAAATGGGTCAACAAGGTCCAATAGGGGCAAAAAGATGACTTTTCTCAAAAATGATCCTAGACCATGTGCGACGCTAAAACAAGTGATTTTGGACCGTTTTGAGCTTGTGGTGGCCCATTTTGGTCCTCCGAGAATCCCAAAATGCCTTGAAAATGGGCTGTTTTGGGACCAAAAATGGGTCAAAAATGGGTCAAAAACGCATTTTTCCAAACCTCATCCTAGACCATTTGGGGTGCACAAACGGGTGAAATGAGCCCATTTTGAGCCCATTTTGGGGCATTTTGGCCCCTCAGAAGTCCAAAAAGCCTTGAAAGTGGGCCTCATGGTGATGGGGTTCACTTGCAAGCTGATTTCACTTTGTCAAGAGCCATCAATGTGTGAATCATTCTTGATGTCCTTCACCAATCATAGCTGATGTTCCCTCCCCCACCAGCTCGGTCCCAATATTCAGTCTTGATTGGGGCTGGGGTCACCGAGCTGGTGGAACCAGTCTTGGTTTTATAACCCTCTTTAGTGTCTAGGGTGGACCTAACAGGTTTGGCAAGCAAGCAAGCAGCAAGCAGCAAGCACGCGCGAAATGGGGGAAAATCACATCTCCGTCATGGTGCTTCGGATTCGGCCAAAATTTTGGTGGATGCTACCTATGGGTGTGAGGGACAACCACACAAAGTATGAGCCAAAAAGTCAACAGTGGCGGCCGGGAACGGGCGTTGCGAGTGCCGCACCTCCATTTCGAAATCCGCAATTTCGGGGCAAAATCAGCCTTTTTTTGCGGGAAACCGCCCTAGAACCTGCTGAAAATGGCCACATGAAGGGAAATAGTGGCTAATCTACACGTGCAGCTAGACTTCCCCGTGCCAAAGGGCCCTCTAGGGCCCTCTAGCTCCACAATATGTCCGCGAACCGCCCCAAAAGGCCCCCGAAAGCTCTAGAATTTGTGCACATTGGCCGCCGACTGCCCCAAACCAAAAACATACCATATCTCGGGCTACGTGGCTCAAAACGCGATTTCGAGCGCACCCAATCCACCCGCAACCACCCACTTTTGGTGGTTTCCACCCCTCAAAATTGCCCTAACCGACACCTAGACCCCCGTACCTAGGCCCAGTGCGTTGCGGCAAGCTGCAGGAGGTAGCCCAAAGAGGTGGCTGCCAAAATGCGTCAACAAGGTCCACCGGGTGCAAAAAAAAAAACTTTTTTCAAAAATGATCCTGGACCACATAGAATGCCAAAACAAGTGTTTTTGGCGCGTTTTGAGCTTGTGGTGGCCCGTTGTGGCCCTCCAAAAATCCCAAAATGCCTTGAAAATGGGCTGTTTTGGGACAAAAAATGGGTCCAAAATGGGTCAAAAATGTGTTTTCTCAAAAATGATCCTACACCATTTGGGGTGCCTAAACAAGTGAAATGAGCCCATTTTGAGCCCATTACAAGCCATTTTGGCCCCTCCACAGTCACAAAATGCCTTCAAAAATGGGCTGTTTTGCGACCAAAAATGGGTCAAAAATGGGCCAAAAATGTGTTGTTCCAAAAAAGATCCTAGACCATTTTGGATGCACAAACAAGTGAAATGAGCCCTTTTTGAGCCCATTGCAAGCTATTTTTGGCCCCTCCAAAGTCACAAACAAAACGCCTTCAAAATGGGCTGTTTTGGGACCAAAAGTCGGTCAAAAATGGATCAAAAATGTGTTTTTCCAAAGATACTTTTGGACTATTTGGGGGTGCACAAACGAGTGGAATGAGCCCATTTTGAGCCCATGTTGAGCAATGTTGGCCCCTCTCAAGGCCGAAAGGGCCTTGAAAATGGGCCACTTTGGGACCACAAATGGCTCAAACATGGGTCAAAACCATGGGTTTCCAAACATGATCCCAGTCTAGTTGTGGTGCCCAAACGGATGAATAGAGCTCATTTTGAGCCCCATTTGAGCCGCTCTCGTCCACTTCCCAGTGCGTACCTCATTTGTCGTGAAAGTCTCCTAGACAACATTCCTTCCCCCACCAGCTCGGTCCCAATATTCAATCATGGTTACGGGTAGGGTCAGGGGTAGGGTTAGGTATAGGGTTAGGAGCAGGTTGAGGGTTGGGGTGGGCGTTAGAGTCAAGGTTAGGTTCAAGTATAGTGTTGGGGTGCTCCACCGCCTGGGCGGGGAGGGATGCTACGTGTGCGAGGGGAGTGAAAAAAAAATTTGGCACCCTTGGCACCACCATATGCATGGCCGGTAGCTATTGACCCTTGGTAACTAAGTGGGCCCGGAGGGCAGGGAGGGGGGGGGGGGTCGCATACCCGAACTGAGGAGACGGCCCCCCCGTGAGGACAGAGCGTTGTGTGTCTGGCGTCCTCATAATTGCGCCTGCAGGCTCTGCGGGTTTCTGACCGCTAGAGCAACGTTGATTGGGGGGCATGTGAAACAGTGTGTGCGCGGTGCAACTGCTCGGCAGGTGTGTAGGGGCAAAGTCTATTTTTCCTGTAGTTGTGCACACACCACCACCCAGCATGCAATATGAAACCACTGGTGCAATTGGGGGCTTCCAAATGTAGTGTGGTATGATTCTCCCCAATACCAGAATATGAGAATGCTTTATGTAGCCATACCACTACTCTCTGCCTTGGAGACTGTGATATGACAGGGGTTTTGGGCCACCTGACAACATATTTTGCAACCCCTTGGGTGTTTTCAGGGATGATGGACAGGATGGCGAAACCTTGTCCCTCTGGGGAAGTGGGGGCACTGAGGTAGGTTAGAGGTGTGTGTGGGGGGGGGGGGGGGGTGAACCATAAAGGTGCAGTAGGTTTGCCAACTAATGCACTTGGTTGTGTTGGGAACTGTGTTCACCACCAGCATTGATGCTGACTGAAATGCTCACCTGGGCAGTCCAGCTCACCCAGCAGGGCTTCTCAGGATCCTCTGCGGAAAACTTGGGGCTGTGGTTCCTGAAAAGCGTTCTACAAGTGGCAGCGACAGCCACAGCGTGCATTGCAGCCTTGCCCCTGGCCCAAACACCTGAAAATACCCAGACACAAAGCACGAATTTCATACCCAACAGCTGGCCACAAACCGGTTAGGCATTCACCCCAACTATGTGGGATTCCCCCTCTATGTCAATGCATATTGGAGGGGCCCGAGGGGCTGAGGTGGGTTGCAGACGGTTGTGAAGGAGCGGGGGCGCACAGTTTTGCAGACCAGAGGAAAGCAATCGAGAGCATGAACCACGCTTCAGAGAGGTCTTAAATGGGGACGTGAAAGGCAAGAGAGGGCGGTGGAGGGTTGCAGAGGTCGGAGATGGTTGTACCTCGCGTGCCATGGTGAACAAATCCTCCAGCTCCAAGGTATATGCCGTGTGTGTGTGCCCATGCGTGTTCTTGACATACTCCGCAATCAACTTGAACTCGTCGCTCTTCTTGTCCACCGGCTGCAACTCGCATTTGAGCTTGCCATAATTCAAGTCGATGGGGTGCACCCCCTCTGCGCCCTTGCCATCCCCATCCCCGAACAAAGAGGTTGCAACCTCCAATTCTGTCAGTGTGTCCATCAGCGCAATCTTCGCCTTCAACAGCTCCTCGGAATCGATGATCGGCGGGGGCTTGCCCCCAAATTCGTGCGGAATGAGGGTAAAAAATTTGTTGGTCTCGGAGGCGAGCAGCGTGTTTTTGTTGGGTGGCTCCGGCTTCTTAGAGAGAATGCCGGCGATTGCCGTCAGCGCCGAGTAGCCCTCCTGTGCACAATTGGGAAGCATTGGGCAAAGGGCTCTGGGATCCAGAAACAAAACGCGTTAATCATGCCACACATTCGTGTTCCAATAACATGTGGTGCTTCATCATTGTGAGGTTTGTATCAGAGGGGGAGGGTTGCCCAGCTCATCAAGACATAGATGGAGAGATGTACAGGTCACTTCAGGTCAGATGAGGAGGGACATTGGCTTAGATTCAGGTTTGGTCATCATGTCAGTTTGGAAATTGGATTTCTGGGTTTTCGTGGGCAGAGCATTATGAAGACCACAGAATAAAGGGCAACGAGGGCCCTCTCGTTCAGGACAACAAAGAACTACCAGAATGAAAATGACACCCACTGGCATGCCCAGCATCAACTGCCGAACAGACAGAAATGAGGCAATGCCCCCAAAGCCTGGAGGGCACGTCGGATTGAATCACACGGTGTGTATTTGCCAATTGTTCCTGAGCGGCATCTTCCGCCCAAAATTCAGGCGCAAGAGGTAAGTCGCGTGGGGGGACTGTGGTAGTGGCGTAGGGATACAAAACACGGTACTCGAGCCACCTGTGTACCTTGATGGTCTTCTTGCTCAGCTTGCCCAGCGGCATCTTCTTTGTATCAATCTCCATTTCCATGAGGCAGCTGTTCATCATCCTAGTGTCACAGATCAGATTAATCAGGTCCTGCGTGGCTTTCGGCAGCGGCCCCTTGTACGGTCCTTGCGCTGAGGCTGCGGAGTCACCAGTGTCAGCGGAGTAATCCACGTCGATCTGCATGAACTTGCCTGGCTGCTTCTGGAACGAGTTGCGCTGCTCCCATTCATTGCCGGTCTTGTCCTTGTAGGTCTTGGCGAATTCCTTCTTGGCGGCCTGCACACTGGAGTACTCCGTAAGCTTTGTGTCTCCCAGGTCGGTCCCCATGCGCCCCCACTTGCGGAAGACCCAGTAGATTCGCGGGTTCTTGTCAGACTCGAGCAGCTGCATCATGTAATACGTATTCTTGTTTTTGATGACGTCAGCAAAATTGAGGACAACGTTGTACAGCTCATCAATTTTCACATCCAGAACATGGGCAGTGTCCTCCAATCCACTTTCAGGCTCCACGGCGACACGACACCCAGCCTTGACCTTCAGCTTTTTCCGCTTTGGCCCTTCCTAAATGAGACAGTTGTGGGTGCACGCAAATCGCACAGCCACTGATACAGTCCCTGGCATTTGTGTTCTGCTTTGCCCTGTTCTTTGTGGTCCGCCCTGAGTTCCTTCCTTAGTTCTGCCAGGCTGCAGTTGCTGGCGCCCCCTCTGTGTGGCCCATACACAGGGTCGGTAAGCTGTTGTTTGCTGAAGCGAGATGAATGCCGTGTGTGCACGGCGGCCTTCTGCCCCCTTGTTGCCCGTTGATGTGAGCATGGCGTTGGTGGAATGGGAATGCTGACTGCGCGCCGCAGGGTAAGGGTAATTAACTTTAGTGTACATTGTCGAGGAAAAATACAGCGGAAGAAAAATCCGTGCACGTTGATGTGTTGACACCAGCGCTCTCTACAAAGGAGAGACTCCTCCCATTTCCTCCCCAACTTTGTGCTTGGGTGGCAGCACACAGCCTAGGTGCACAATTGGGTAAACATATGCTCTCCACGGCCCCGAATGAAGTAGTGCTCGTTGTACTTGGCTTGCCATCTTGGGTGATCCTTGTTCTTTTGGCTTCGGATCACAGGGGTGGGTGGCAGCCAATATGTGACCCCGAGGGGTAGAGGGGGGGGGGGACCCCACCCCCTTCGTTGACCCAAACCCAGCACCTTTTCGTCAGGCACCTCCGAACACACAAACAGACAAAGCTAACAAGATGCACTATGGCCGATCATAGCTCGTGGTTGTTTTGCTGCACTGCAGCACTTCCAAGCCAGTACTGAATGTTGCCTTGAGTTCGCCCATAGGCTATCGAATGTCTCTTAGGCTGGCTTGGGTCAGCTTTCTCTCCCCCGTGGAACCCGGTTGTGCACGCATGGTCCGTGCAGTGCTCGTAGTCACAGTGCTTGCAAAACGGGTTATGCGGGCCTTTCGGTGCATCCACTAGCCCACAAATAGTGTCCCCTTGTTCCCCTTGTTCCAAACCACACACGTATATATATAGAGACGGGAACGGAGGAGAGGGGCCTCAAGCATTGGAATCATCCTCCCACTCGTGGCGTGCACTCTTGCCGGTACTCTTGGGCCGAGCACGCTTCTTTGGCCGGGGTGCTTGTGACATTGTGACGCGGAAGGCTGCAGGCCCATCAGACATGGATTTTGATGGCACATAGTCACTGGTGCCGGACGGGGCACTACTGCTGGATGCTGGATGCACTAGTACCGGAGGAGGCATTGGTGCTGGAGCTGCTGCTACTACTACTGCCGCTACCACGACTACCCTGGCCGCGTCAAGTGCTCCCCCATTGTCCCCATGTAGAGGGGCCCCAACAAAAGCAAGAAGTGGCGTTGTGCGTTTTTGAATTCCCCTAAAATTTTCGAGCATTTTGGGTATAAACACATTTGGTGCAAACCGGGTGCCTAAAACAAAATCCCCGGCGCCGACAAAGCACATTGTCCTATGCAACCATTCTGGGTCCATAGAGGGGGGGGGTCCCCCCCCCTTTGGGGTGGGACCCTAACCACGAGCACCCCCCGTGCTTCGGATGTGGTATAATACCATGCTTTCTTCCGGGGAAACCACCATCGAGTAGGATCGCCTCCCCCTTCTTGAGAACTATGAGCTGGGGCCCAAATTCTATTGCCTTCGGCAAGGCACCTCGAAGAGGGGAGGGACGACCATTCTTGTGCTGCCGAGGCTGGAAAACTGCATAAGCAGGTTGTGCCCCGGCCCCCTTGGGAGCCCCCCCCCCCCCCCACCCACCCAAATAGTGTGAAAAACACATAAAGGGCTAAAACATGCTTTATATAGGATATTTGATCATTTGGGATGGTCAGAATATCAAAAAAATCAGGTTCCGAAAGTTCCATTTTTGAGCTGCCGAGGCTGGAAAACTGCATAAGTAGGTTGTGCCCTAGACCCCTTGGGAGCCCCCCCCCCCCCCCCCAAAACACCCAAATAGTGTGAAAAACACATAAAGAGGGGCTAAAACATGCATTACACAGGATATTTGATCATTTGGGATGGTCAAAATATCAAAAAAATCAGTTTCGGAAAGTTCCATTTTTGAGCTGTCGAGGCTGGAAAACTGCATAAGTAGGTTGCCCTAAACCCCTTGGGAGCCCCCCCCCCCCCCCGCCCTCCCCCAAAAACCAAAATAGGGTGAAAAACACATAAAGAGGGGCTAAAACATGCGTTATATAGGATATTTGATCATGTTGGATGGTCAGTGTGTCAAAAAAATCAGTTTCGGAAAGTTCCATTTTTGAGCTGCCGAGGCTGAAAAACTGCATCAGCAGGCTGTGTGCCCTAGACCCCTTGGGAGCCCCCCGCCCCCCCCAAAAAAACACCCCAAAAAGGGTTAAAAAAAACAGAAAGAGGGTCTAAAACATGCTTTACATAGCATATTTCATCATTGTAAGTGGTCACAATATCAACGAAATGTTTTGCAAAATCATATGGCGTTCGGCAAGTCCACCTCGCAGAGAATCTACCCCAAGCAACGCACACACAAAACAGGGAAAAAATGACATAAATATTAGCTAAAACATGCTTTACATACCTTGGATGGTCATTTTGAGTGATCATGGTATTAAAAAACATAAGTTTCGAAAACTTCCATTTGTGAGTTGTCCAGGGTGAAAAACTCCATTAGCAGGTTGTGTACCGGCCCATTCACTAGGCCATTATTGGTGGAAACAGGCATTTCGCGTCTTGGGCACGGGTTGTGACCGGCCCTCGGCAAGGCTACAGACTGCAAAAAACGTCCTTTTGCATCCTAGTAGGTATATACTGTCACAACATCCCCACTCACACTCCTTAGAGTGGGTACCACGGGGTCACCGAGGTCGCCAAAACCGCCAACATAGCAAAAATGGCCGCAAAATGCATAAACCGCATAAAGCGCTCGTCCCACTCCGCCCCATACAAACCCCATGGAGTCGGGACCCGGAAACACTTTTGCGGCTCAAAATCGTGAAAAACCAAAAGATTCATCATTTTCGACCCAAAAAAAGGTGGGGTCATTTTTTGACCCCCCCCCTCCCTCAAAACCTCAAAAAAGTGGGTTTCAAGTGGGGGGGGTCTAGGGGGGGGGGGTTTCGGACCAAAAACTCATTGGGGGATGCGTTTATTGGACAAAATAATGATGTTAGAAGGGGTTAAACTGACAATTCAACCCCCTGGCGTAGGGTACACGAATGGGCCCGAAAAGGCCCAAAATGGGGGGTATGTGGCGTTTTCCCCTATATACGCCTGCCTGGCTTTGATCTAACAACCTCTGCGAGGTGATTTTCCATTTTTGCCCTGTAGAGGGTGGAAAACTGCTTACGCAGTTCGTGCACACACCAAATGCCATTGAACCACCTACAAACAGCAATTTGGAAGCTTTTGGGGGGCCCATGGCTCGGGCTAGATGGGCCCAGTGGCCACTACATGGGTCCCCACGGGTGCTCAAGTACCCGTATTGTCACCAAATGATCACCCAGTGATCACTCAAACCCATCCTAAAGGCAACAGAAGGGTTTCGGAAAAAGTTGAAATGTGAAAAACTTCAAGTGTTATTAAACAGCCTACGCAACAGCAATTTTGGGGCTTTCGGAGGGCCCATGGCACGGGCTACATAGGCCTAGCGGCCACTACGTGGGCCCCCATGGGCGCTCAAGTACCCGTATTGTCACCACATGATCCCAAATTCATCCTAGGGGCAAAGGAAGGGTTCCATGAAAAATCGAATTTCAAAAAATCCCATTGCCTTCGGCAAGTCCACCTCGCAGAGAATGTACCCTAACCAACGCACACACAAAATAGGGGAAAAACGACATAAATACGGCCTGAAACATGCTTTACATAGCTTGGATGGTCATTTTGAGTGAGCACGATATCAGAAAAATAAGCTTCAAAAACTTCGATTTTTGAGTTGCCCAAGGTGAAAAACTGCATAAGCAAGTTGTGTACCCATCCCTTGGGAGACCCACCCCCGCGGACCTAATACCCAAATAGGGTGAAAACCACGTAATTACGGCCTAAAAAATGCTTTACATACCTTGGATGGTCATTGTAGGTGATCATGGTATCAAAAAAGTAAGTTTCGAAAACTTGGATTTTTTGAGGTGTATAGGCTGAAAAGCTGCATAAGCAGGTTGTGTACCAATCCCTTGGGAGAACCCCCCCCCCATGCACTCAATACCCAAATAGGGTGAAAAACACGTAAATACAGCCCAAAACATGCTTTACATACCTTGGATGGTCATTTTAGGTGACCACAA
Organism: Eutreptiella sp. 'Long Island Sound 2002'; assembly: GCA_964036045.1. Classification (NCBI taxonomy): domain Eukaryota; phylum Euglenozoa; class Euglenophyceae; order Eutreptiales; family Eutreptiaceae; genus Eutreptiella; species Eutreptiella sp. 'Long Island Sound 2002'. The sequence continues at coordinate 32,040,182 of OZ038387.1, forward strand.
TATCAAAAAAGTAAGTTTCGAAAACTTCGATTTTTGAGCTGTCCAAGGTGAAAAACTGCACAAGCAGGTTGTGTACCGGCCCATTCAGTAGGCCATTATTGGTGGAAACAGCCATTTCGCGTCTTTGGCACATCCTTTCGTATCCTAGTAGGCACATACTGTCACAACATCCCCACTCACACCCCTCAGAGTGGGTAGCACAGGGTCACCGAGGTCGCCAAAACCGCCAACATAGCAAAAATGGTTGGAAAGTGCATAAAGTGCATAAAGCGCTCGTCCCCCTCTACCCCATACAAACCCCATGGAGTCGGGACCCGGAAACACTTTTTCAGCTCAAAATCGTGAAAAACCAAAAGATTCCTGATTTTCGACCCAAAAAAGGGGGGGTCATTTTTTCGACATTTTTGACCCCCCCATCCCCCCCCCCCTCCCTCAAAACCTCAAAAAAGTGGGTTTCAAGTGGGGGGGGTCTAGGGGGGGGTCCGGACCAAAAACTCATTGGGGGATGCGTTTATTGGACAAAATAATGATTTTACAAGGGGTTAAACTAACAATTCAACCCCTTGGCGTAGGGTACGCGAATAGCCCCAAAAAGGCCCAAAATGGGGGGTATGTGTCGTTTTCCCCTATATACGCCTGCCTGGCTTTGATCTAACAACCTCTACGAGGTGATTTCACGTGCCACTAAACAGCCTATCCAGCGTGAAAACGGCAAAGTCCTCACTGCCAAGGGGCCATATGGGGGAGGGGGGGGGCGACTGGGGTACCTGGAGTTGGGACCCGGGACCCCCGCCATGGGTTAGGGGGTCCATATACAAGAAAAAAGTTCTTCAGGACCGAGGTCCAAATACACACACAGCGGCCACAATACGCAAAGAAGTTTTGACCCCCCCCCTCTCCCCCACAAAAAAGGGGTACCCAAGTGCGGGGGGGGGGGTACGGGGGTCAAAATCCAAAAAATCATTGGGGGATCATTTTTGGTCCTAAAATGATGATTTTACAAGGGGGTAGACGTTAGAAACCATACATTGGGGTATGCTACGCGAACGACCCCAAAAAGGGGGGGTATACGACGCTTGTGCCTGCGCTTGATCTAACAACCTCTCTTCGAGGTGATTCTTTCAAGATATGTGTGTTGCTTCGCACGCCGCAAGCAAGCCCACCAATCCAACACTACTTGACCACTACCATCTCGGGGGCCCATGCCATATTGGATGCGGAAAACAAGTGCACCATTTGGGAAGAAGAGAGGCCCAAAAAGGAGAATGCAGCAATAAAATAGAAAAAGTGGTGGGTGGGGGTATACAATATGTAAAAAGTGTGTGTACGTATGGACAACATCCTGCTTGTATTCCGGGATACTACCCATACTACACGCCGCAGTGTGCACCGCAGGATTAGCATTCCGAATGTGCACCTAACTGTGACCATTTCCCCCCACCTTTGTCCTCCCATCCCCACATCCTGTGTCTAATTGTGACAGAATCTATGCCCTAACGCATGAATTCTACCGGGATTGCATACGAACATTCTTGGCTGCTGCTTGTCACCCTATAGTTCGTAAAAGACCATGAATAAGCATCAAACCGGACGCCAGGGGTCTGTCCAAAATGGTTCCAACCACCTCCTAATTTCGTCCCTCCCCGGGGGACACCAAATGCAAAATGAATGAAGGAGGGTTGCACCAAAAACTACGCTTTGTTGAATAGCCGTGTGCAAAGGCACAGCCACGGGGGGGCGACTACAACCGGTCCTGATGCGACCCACCCCCCAGCTATCTGTCAAAACTCGGGGGGGGGGGGCAGGGGGTAGTTCTGGGGGGGGGTCAGCTGGGGGGTGTAGGGGGGGGATTTTGGCCGTGGGGGGGGTTTCCCAAGGTGGGGGGGCTTGCGCGCGACCCAACTCAAGGGGCGCAACAATACTGACCAATACGGGGTTGTGAAACAAACAAACAAGTGGAACACCCCACATTTCACATTGTGTACCGCAATTCCACTCCCGGGTTTCCACAACGGGCCACCAAACGCTGGTGGCCACGCGGTTCCACGCTGCGCCCACACTCATTGCTGAGTGGGGCACCGCTAGCAAGGCTAGCAGCTCCGCTTGAGGAGTAGATGGATCGGACACAATGCTCAATGTGGGTGGCAGCATCCCGCGCCAGGGGCCCCTTGTCCGCGGGCTGACGATTGCATTTAACATGTCTGGGCAACAAACAACATTTGTATAGCGCCTCGTCTTGCGAAATCTGGGGCTCACACTAGAAAAGGGGGCGCCGTTGGCGCCAGGCGGAAAAAAGGGGGGCGCCGTTGGCGCCATGTCCCCAGCCCACTATCTCTCAAAACCCGGGGGGGGGGGGGGGGCTGGGGGGGGTCGCATACAAGGACCGGGCCCGGCCGCCCCCCCGGGGGCACAGCGAACGTCACAAATTAGCTGAGTGCCCCCATATGGTGACACAAAATCGTAGATCAGAGGCATCCAATGGCACATCTTGACAAACTTGAGTGCCCAGTATTTTCCAAACAACAGAATCACCTTTGCGACAGCGTTGGTGACGTGAGCAACCAGAGCTCCAGATGGCCCATGAATAATCAACATCAGACAAGGGGCTGGTATGACAACACAAACTGCTTCGCATGCGCAAACACGATGGGACCCGAATCCCCCATCCAAGTCCACTCTACAGCATTTGCTCCCACACTCCCACCCTCTCTGTATTTGCCTTGCACGCCTGTTGCCACTGTCACTTGCTAAAAGTGGACAGTTACGGATACGATATACGGCACCTGAAAACGCTCTTCTGTTTGGGCCTGCTCGCTTTCTGCCTTCTTCTTCTGATACTCCGCCTCAAGCTCCGCCGCCTTCCGCTTGCGTGCCTCCTTCTCTGCAGCGGCCTTCTCAGCATCGGAGACCTGAGGGGCATTCTTAAAGAACATGTCCTTGCACTCCATCTTGTTCATCTTGCGTCCCAGCTCGATGCTCTTCCACACCCACTCCTCCTTCACCATCGGAATGTTGAACTTGTCTGCCTGTTTGACCTTGGCGGACATAGTCTCAACCTGAATGAATCGAAGGTGAATCAGTCTAGTACAGCAATTTTCATCAGTTTGACTACAAGGTGCGGTGGTGCGTGCTTCTGCCAGCACAACGCACAAACAGCTGCCTCATCAATGCCAGCATCTTGCATAGCAGCTGCGTTGGTTGCATCACACCCCTAGGGTCCATATTGGGGCGGTTGCAGACCTGTCCTGATTGCAAAATCATGTGAACAGGGAAAACAAGCTGCACAACTCCCAATGTATTGGTGACCCCCACGCAGGGATGAGGCGTGGCTACATAACCCCTGCAGTATCAGGGCTTCCCAGAGTGAGGACGAGGGATATGGCTGCATCAGCTCTGCTGTATCAGGGTACCCAAGGCGAGGCAGAGTTGAGGAGCCCCTTGGACACTGCCAGGCAGGGGCATTTGGGCCTAACAGTTTGTCCAGCAAGCGTCTGGCCACTAACATTTCCTCCCTCATCGTCCAATTACCTGGTATCACGTTCGGCATCATTTGCCGTTCCCGTCACACATTGACATGAGGAATTGAGAATGGAAAGCAATCAGGCCAGTCAGGTCCAGGGGACACTGACAAAAATGCTCGCTGGGCCCAGGGGGCGCGGAGAAAAGTGCAGGTCGAGCTTAGGGGCACCGGCAGAAGTGCCTGTTTGCAACGGCGCGCACAACAATGAGGAATACAGAGTCAACAGCCAAATGCTTCACGTACTGTTGCATGCTGCTTCGGTGTCTGAGGCGACTCTTCAGTCTGCTTGCTGGAATCCTACAGCCCAACCCGACCCCAGCATATGGCGGGAGTGGGGAGGGGGGTGGCACGAAATTCCATTTCCTGAACCCCCCCCTCCTTGGCCACCGTGCCGGGACCCTTTCCCAACCGCCAACAGACCTCGGGTGACGGCTGGGGGGGTCCGGGGTACCCCAACATGCATGACTCAGGACGACCCCTGCAATGCGCTGAACATTTTGAGTCGCATATCATGGTGAGGAAATTTTCCATCCAGGCCGCTTCGCAGCCCATTTTGCATGCCATTTCATAAAGGCCCGGCACGAAAGCCCCTCTCCAACCCCTCCCCCTCGCGGAGCAATTTTCAAGTCGCCTATCTTGTCCTCAGGTGGATTGGGGTGAGCCAAAGAGTTACAAAGACGGCTCCTGGTGGACAGTGCGGCACAAATTTGGCTTCATAGGCCAAGACTCGGGAGGTTGGGGTGCTGATATGGTGTGGAATTGACAGTGTAGAAGGGGGTCTTCTATGATGGTAAGAACAATGCACACCGAGATTGAAAAGGCACTGACACACCTCCAAATCGTTTGTCACCAGCATGTTCACAGCCTTGGTGATTGTCTTCGCGAACCCACCTCCGTGCTCCTTCACAACCTTCTCGAACTCTGCCATGGTCTTGCTGAGCTTGCCCACCACCGCAACTGTGTACCCCTCGAATGGCTTTTCGTCAGGTCTAAGTGGGGACTCTGCCCTCTCCTCCTTCTTGGGCTTGGACTTCGACGGGGACGCCTGCGAACTACTGGGGACATCCTCCATTTCAACATCTTCTCCCGCAATGCTCGCCATCACTTTCTTGTTCGCCTTGAACTTGAACCCCTTCAGGAAAGAGTTCTCCTGTCCACAGAATATACCAAAGGGGGAGGGCCCAATGGCAGATCACTTTGAAGAAGAAACAAAACAGATAAGGGTGCAGAGAACCTCCTTCCTGGAAAACACGCCCTCCGTCCCTTTGCAAAAGCATGGCCGGAATCAGGGCAAAGCAATGGTCAGACTGGGCTGCCGTGCTTAGGTAAAATCGTAGCAGTGCCAGGGGTGTGCACGTGGGTGTGCACATGTACAACTACCCCACAAAATTTTTCGAAGGCCCACTGCCAGCCTTGGTCAATGACACCCGCTTCAGCAGAAATATCGTCAGAATCAGAACTTCACGAACTCTCAGGATGCACATGGTCACTATACTGGCCACAAGGAAAGTGCTGTGGGCCAAAACGAAAAATGGTGGCTAAATCACACCCATATGACGACTGTAACCAGCAAACCTCTGAAAATGCATGCAAACCAGGCATTTCCTCACATTTGGAAATTAGAACCGAATTACATCAGGTCAATACGTACGTACACCCTCTCATCTGCGACAAGCCATAGGTTGGACAGGCATGGAGGGGAGGGGATTGCGTCGGGAACGGGGGGGGCGGGGGTTAAGACACGAATATGAGCCCCATGTGGTCTGGAAAGAAGGGCTGGGTGAGAGCTGTTTCCACACACGCACATAGAGGCACGTATAGGCGTGTGCACGTGTGCATAAGCACACAAACCCACACACTCTCTCTCCACACCTGCCAGTCCTTGGGGCACTTCCATGGACTTCGTTTCAATTCTGTCGTCTCATGGTCACACTGGGCATACTCTGAAATATGGCCCGTGCACTTGTACTTCCCCCTTGTGAAAATGAAATCCCCATCCTTGCAAAGTGTGCACTTTGGCAGCCACCCAAACAGCATCCCATCTGCCAGCCGAAGCAGTGTCTTTTCAGCGCCCCCAAAAACTTTTCCTGACGCAGGTTGTCCACAGTCTTCCAGCAACTCCTTGATCTCCTTGGGTTCCAAATTCGCCTTGATTTTCTCTTTCAGGGCCCACAACATTTTGCTTTCGGCTGCCAGGGCTTTGTCTTCTGCACTTTCCTCCTTTGAGCCCCCACCAGCGTCATCACCAATCAAAGCTTTGATCTTCTGTGCATCTTCATATTTCAGTTTATCCAACCCGGAAACTTGGGAAAGCCTCAGCAGCTTTCCTGGATGCTTTGGAAGCCACACATCTTCGAAGTACTTGAATTTGTGCCACTGCGGATACTTAAAATCCCCCTTTGTAGATTGCACCATCACCCCAAATCGAAGTTCACCTTGCTTGATGAGCTCCTTGGATGTAAAGCAAGTCGACCTGTTTGATGCTGCATAATCGACCTTGAATGATGACTCTTCATCGTCAGCCATCCTGGTACTTGAGGCAAGTAGACACTGCGAAAGAACAAATGGGGCAGGAAACGAAGGGGGCATTGCACATGTTGGAACATTTTGGGGGGTCCAGAGGGGGCTGCTACGGGGGTTGCCATATGCACCATCACCTGCCTCCCCAGCAGAGGGCTATGCCCAGAATATCCCAAAAATGCTTGGCTTGTGGAAGGTTTGAAAAAGACACTTCCACCTGTTGCGTGCTTGTACAGCTGCTCCGGCCACCCCTTTGGTTGTAAAGTGTCCCATCCATGACACTGGGTCAGCAGGCATGAGTGTTGTTGGCACCAAAACCATGTGAAGGACAACTCAAGACCACCATAGGAAATGCTGTTGCAGTGCGTGCATATTTGGTAAATCCTGCCAGGTAGGAAACCCACCCAAAACCACAAGGCAAAGCAGGAGGAACCGGTGAATGTACCTATGAACAATCAAATTGGGCGCCCGTGAAAGAGTGCAATGACATGCACAATGGTTTTCTTGACAAAAATGCCACAATTCAGCAACACTTCGAGTGCAAGATACAATACAGCATCTTTCCTTGTCGAGGATATGAGTCACACTTGACAAAGAAGTCGCCGCTCACATCTGTTGCGAGAGCACACCTGAAGTGTGACTGCTAGTCACCGTGCCCTATGCACACGACTCGCACTAAACTTCCACATAATGGCATACAAGATGTACACACCCGAAGATATCACCTGGATGGTGCACACACAATTGGCAACAAAATCATCATCATTCTTCATCCTCTACACAGACTTCCCCTTGTGCCCACATGGAGTCAAGCACATGAGACCAACGTCTATAGGGTTGTTACCTAGTTTGCCTTTGGATACAAAACTGACGTAAGTGTAGTAAAATAGGCACGTGGCCATGCGAGCCCTTGACAGAACCCATCCACACGTTGTAGACAATCCTCCATTGCCACAATTCGGCAAAGAGGTGCTCCATACTTGCACGATATACGCCATGCAAATCATCATATTCTTGTTGAGCTTCTTACACCCAAGAAAAGGCAAATTGTGTGGAAACGGCCTTGTATGCACCATCATGAGTACCCACGTCAAAAGAACTACCCATTCTTTTGCAAACGTGCACGTTGATCACAAATCATAACATCCCCGGCATAAGGTCACAAATCCATACTATATTCCCAGGGTTGTCCAATGACATGGTCAACTTATAAACATGGCTGGGTTCCTTGCCGTTGAATAATACACCAAACAAAGACCCACCAACTGAGCATGTGGGCATGCTATCAACGTAGTGCGTCACAAATAGAGGAAATAGGAATTATGAATATCAAAAGATAACCTTTCAGACCACCAAATCCCATCCACAACCGCGTTCAAATGGTGGCGAATGCGTGCAACATTTCACATGTAAACATCATCGGCCATTCCACCTCTCCCCAATACGGCATGGGGTTACATAGACCTTTCATGTCTCCCTAAGATGGCAGGGTTTATGTCCATTTCATTTCTCCCCAAGACATGGATTATGTAGCTATGTAACTTCATAATCCATGCCGGCTTGGGGAATTGAAGAAAGGAGAGAACTGAATGTACTAGGCATTGGGTGCTTCCTCATGATCATCAATGAATATCCACACGAAGTTTTTTGCTGCTCCACGCCGTGGCTGTGTTGCTAACCAGCATTGTGGCTGCATGCCCTCCCCATGCACGTGATCAACTTGGCATAGTACGCATTCCCACCAATTCTCCTTGCTGTTGGTTTTTCAACACAGCCATGCATTTGAGGACCCCCACCATACCCTGATACCCCCAAGGGACTCAGTGGTTGTTTCTAATTGGCTAAATGTCCTCACCAACATGTGGGCCGTGTGGGCCATAGCTCTGTACTGCTACCAAAGTGTTTTCGCCCACAGTAGCTTACACCACCCTAAAAGCAAAGCAATTACGCCATGTCAAGGGCCAAACAGTCACCATAGGTGGCATGCGATTCACTTGGGTGTGAGTAGCTGAACCAAAGCCTGGACCACTGCCACCGCACTTTGTAGCACCGTCCCTTGTGCGTTGCTAACTATGCAGCTCTGCAGGTCCAACACCTTCCCAGCTTAAGTCACAAAGAATTTGCCCTTCATTCACTGTCTCGAGCAGTCGAGGATCAGGGCAAAGAAATAGGATGTTGTCCAAATAATGAGAGGTTAATTTTTTTTTGGTTCAGACCTTGGCAAGCTGGCAAAGCCCTCTTACCAGACGGTACTCGAGAGAGTTCTCGGAATCAGGGATCAGACAAGCCCAGTGCTGCAATTGTCCCACAGCTCAGTATGGTAGCGGACATTTCCACAGGTTCACATGTTTATCCAGACCCGTTCCACGGCACGACCCTCCGCATTACTGACAGTCTGGGCAGCAATGCCATTCCTTGGAATCGTCTCTGCCCACCCCATGTCATCAAAAAAGCAGACATCGGTGTGTGTGCCACAAAAGGCTGATGGAGTAAGCCGGTTGGTACTTGCGGATGTACCTGCATGTTCACCTTTTTAGGAAGGAATCCTCCACTCGTGGATAAGCGGGTTGTGGGGCGAGGGGAGGGGGTCTTACCTGAGGGCACCTCACGCGCTTCTTCGGTAAATCCACCCTGCATCCCTCCTGCCCACCCCTGTCATCTCCTGTACTGGACGGCGATGTGCCATCCGATAGACTGTCGCTGCTTTCTAGCGAGTAATCAACCACCCATTCCGCCTTGGGTCCGTCCTGCCACAATCCCGGCGCCCCTGTTCGTTGAGACTGGGTACGTGTGCCGTGCTTTGCGAGTGGGTTCAGGGTGACTAATGCATCGTTTGATGTCAACTTCACTTGGCAAGGGCAATCCATGTGTCACTGTGCTGGACTTCCACCTGAACCATACTTTGATCGTTGGTAGTAGGCATCTGATGGCATGCAAGCTGGCTGGTCCCAAGCGTCTCCATCCATGCCATCGCAGTCTATCCTAATCTGTTTATTCCAGGAGCCTAGGCATGGTGCACTCAAGCCAGTTCTCCTGCTAACAGCCTTGCATCAGCTCTCTACATCACTTTGGCACCACAATCCAATGGAACAGTCGTGCTTACTGGGTCGCTCAACGTTCCAGGCGCCTTGCCAACCACTTTCTGTTGACCTTCTTGTCCTGGTAGGTAAATGTTCCTTGGATGCCATCAACATTACGGCTTTGAATGGAAGCGGCCTTCCCCAGCCAGGGGCCTGCCATTATTGATATTACCAAAAACAACATAGGATGTGCGGAAATGGGAAACAATGGGTACCTTCATCAGTGCAGTTGCAGAGTTGCCACCCATAGTACAGGGGGGGAGGGCTGGATCTTTGCAAACCAACCAGCCACCCTGGTTGGGCCCTTCATTGTGGTGCGCGCAATCATGATCAGCGACCAGCACCTCCACTTTCGGTGGCCACCCGTTCTTGCCCTCTCTTTTCTCTTTTCTTTGTCCTAGCCCACCATTCAACATGTCTCAGCATTTGGTGTCCCGGAATGTCTTTTTGACATCACTTAGCCCCGTGTCCCTGTCTTGACACATTCCACGCCTTCGCCCCTGCGCCCCATCCCCAGAGCACAGGCACACACAGGCATTCAGCAGGTTAGCGGTGCAAATTGTGCATAACGCTTTTTGCCCGTCCACTGGGGCATACTGAACCGTCGAATGGCTTCCCTGAGGCACAAAATCCACATGGCAAGTTAGCAGATGTGTAAATACCACACCAAATGTTTTCATTAAACATGTGGGGGATGTCTACATCCATCTCCTGCTGTGCAGGCACAGCAGGCACAGCCATCCACGCAGCATGGCAGTTGTTGGGAATTTATAAATCGAATTATAAATAAAAACGCACAACACGATATTACATGTGCAGCGTGCAATTGGTCTTTCCATGAGAGACACATTGCCCGAATCTGCCATGTGCAACAACGTTCTCTGGTTAGGGTTCAGGGATAAGTGGACCAATCCCTTCTAATAATCAATTGCACCCTGCCCCCACAGAACTGGCGTGTGCCTGTAGATCATGGAAGTATGAGAGTGCAAAGGGGAGCTGGGTTGAAAGGGGAATGGGACCCCCTGCTACTTGGGTCTTCAACCCAAAATGACCAGGAAATTTGATTGCTCTTGGCGTGGTGCACATTGCCAGAGTTCTGGGTGTGATAGATGAAGCCCCCCTTCCAACTCTCGTCTGTCCAAAAAAAAAAAACTCTGTTGCACTTCTTGCGGTACACATCACCAGATGCTGCTGCAAAAGGTGAAAACCCCTCCCCCTACCACCCAGTCTGGCCACAAGAAAACTGTCTCTACATAAAAAATTGCATTGGGTAGCAGTTGGGTAGCAGTTGGATAACAGGTGGTATACCTCTGGACATTGAACAGGCAATCGAACACCAAACCAGGAACTATCGCAAGAGCCCTCAGACATCGGGCATTCAATCTGCCGAGGAGGGGGGGGATAGAGGCTCCGAAAACGAAGGAAGGGGGGGGAGGGTTCAGGGCCCGGGGCTCAGTTAACCCGGGACCGTCAGTCAGTCACTACTCAACCTGCCATTCGATGCCACACAAATGAAGACCCCTCCTCACCGACTGGACTCAAAAAGGTACCATTTTCACGTTTTCGGAAATTTGGGGCCCAGCGTCACCTCTGGGCCATCCCACGGGGCTTTAAATCGCTCAACGCAGCCCCTTTTGGGGGATGGGGTCTAGCCAGGGGCCTCGATTCTCCTCCCCCCTTGCAGTTGATGCGCCATTGGTTCCGGACATTTGTGAAGTTGAATTGTTTTGGCGGCCTACGAGCACTTTATGGACAGTGCTGTCGCCGTGAGCATGTGACTTGGTGAGTTGTGGCATTGTGTTGTGTTGCAGGACAAAGTTGTTGCCATGATAAAAAGGCAGTGAATGGTGCTTGCCACCGTGCCACCGTTTTTGTTGCACTGCTTTTCCAGAGGAACCATCTGCGGAAGCACTCAGTAAAACCTAAAGGGGTGGGGGTTGCGTCTGCAACAGGGCACTGTGCAGCATTGCCCCACAGACAGCAGACCACTGGCATTTTCTGCTCCACAATATGCATGCGATTCGAAACATTTTGTAGGGATCAGTGATTATTCCAGCTCCTGTGACGACCCATGTGAGACAGATTCAAGTAACAGTTCTGCTGGTTGAGATGTGGCACCTGACTCCAGCCCCCATTCCAATACTTTCCTCCGTAAAACTCCATGCCAGAAACTGACTTTTTGGTCCTAGGTGGGGTTGTTTGCCCCGTTCCCCGCCACTGGTTGACAATTGACAAGGGCTGGACTCTCTTGTGTTGGTAGATGCGCCAGAATGGTTGGCGCCCCTGACGGCTAGCTTGGTCAGAAAACTCGTGCATATTACCAGACATATCCCCGACAATGGGAGAGATCTGCCACATTGTGCGAAATGATGTGAGCAGACCAGAATTCAAGATGAAGTTTGGTGGCCGCACATGTGCGATGCAAACACCCTTGCTGGCACCCTTGCCTGCGCGGTTACTTTTCACGCAGTCAGAGGGGAGAAAGTGTCAATCGGGACTGATTTATAAAAGAACGAGACGATCATGAATGCTGGCCCCAATACAAAATTATAAGGACATGAATGATATCATGAATAGAGGAAACATGATAACCAACGTGCAAATGCCGGCTTCGAGTTAAGGTCCCCAAAATGCATGAGCTTTCACACTAGAAGCCACCAAACATAAAAGGCTAGCTGCACGAGGGTACTGGACGACGAGGGAGTTGGCATTATGACTAGAGTGACAATTTGGCCTCCAATGGTTTTCCAAATCAAAATGTAAAACGTCGGCCAAGAGGTGCACACTAAACCGTTCGATCGAATGTTAGCAATGTCACCGACTGTGAGTCACAGAGAGGAAATTGAGAGTATACAGCTTGGCACTGAATGACCAATGCAATCCTGCTCCCTACCTTGCACATAGGCTGGGTCATAGTGCACCACCGCCTTCATGCGAGTATCATTAACAATGCAGCACAAATGTGATCCCGATGAAGGAATGACACGGTGACACGGTTCGGTGAGTGAAATTGTCATGTTTAACCACCCTTGCGCAAAAACCACCAAACTATCTCAAGAATGCAAGAATTCCCCCTGGACTGCATTGCCGTGTGCAACCCCTCAGCCGCCAAACTGTATCTCCAACACCTGATCCACCTCGTACTTTGATGCATCTCCTACACAAACCATGACGTCGACTTTGACTCTGACAAACGCATAAAGAAAATCATAATCGAGTCGAATAACCAGTTGATGAATGATGCGTCGGTAGCCGATGGCATTCAAGTGCGTCCTCACTGATAATGCGAAAGCAGCGGTGGTAATTGTGGGTTAGTGGGTGTGGTTTAGGTTGTAATTTGGGTTGTGACTGTTGGCTGAGACACAGGACCGAAAAATGGCCTCCTTCCAGGTAGAAAGAGGGTCGCCAAAGACACCACAAACACAATAAAGGTCACACAGATGGAACATGGAAAATGCTCTCTTGGCTTATTTCACCCCACAGACACAGGACCCTGTCTGGGCTACACCTGTCCAGCGTCCAAGGGCGGGGTGGGTCAACCACCATTTGCACCACTCCCGCCTTGGATCGGGACACTGGCACTGGAAAGAACCCGAGACAATGCCTGATGCAACGATGCATCTTTTTTCATGCCAAAAACTGATGAGGGTTGCTTATTCCAGGGGTTGCTTCAACCGAAGAGGGGGGGGGGGGGGGCGACGCTGGGCACTACCTGTGGTGGTGGGGGTTGCCATAAAGGCTAAGTGTGCCTGTTGGTCTGTGCGGAGTTGTGTCGAAGAAGCAGGTTAGCATGCCCGCCTGTCCGAGCTATTTCCAACAAACAGCAAAAATACCATTACTCTCTGAGGTCATTGTCACTCATTGGTGTCACGCCACTGTCACAATGCACTATGCAGCCGACACCACACAGAGAGTTCCACAGTCTGATGCACATCAATGGCGCTGACCATGCAATTGCACAAGGTTGTGCGCTGGCACCCTACACTTCAGGGATCGGCACGTTGCGATCCGTTTTCACGAAGACGAGTTCGTAGGGGTCAAGCGTCCCTCCGAAATAGGCGCCGTCCCAATAGGGATCGCCGTCCACGGAGCTGGTGTTGGGATCTTCCGTGATCGTCCGGTAATCAAGGCCACTGTATCGCTTCGCAAGGCAGTCGATGTTCCACCCGTGGGCAAGGATTCGCTGCGACATGCCAACCTCCTGCACACAGGTGGCATGAGATTCAGCACCTCTATCTATTTTGCAAGATTCTCTCGGCACACACAGCGGGTTGATACGAAGAGGGGAACGTGTAGCCAGGACCTGACTGCAGCCTGGTCTCAATCCGGGTGTTTACCGTAAACCATCATTCGCGAGCTACCAACGAGCACCACCAGCCCATCTGGATCAGCTTGACAGATCAGGGCTGACAGCCAATGGTTGCATTTTCATCACAACCAGGACCAGCACTGCCCATAAGCATTGTGACTTCAATCCCCCATTCCCAGCCATCCCTACTCATCACCATGTTAAGTCTCCCGCAGAGATTCCACATGCAGCGTCTTGAATCTCCTGGTATTCACTCATGCGTGAACTAAACCTGAAGACGGCATGCATAGGAGGGGTGTAGATCATACAAAGTGGGGAGGTTGCATGCCTTGTCAATGATCACATCATTTATGTTGGCCCCATCGCATTTGTCGGTCGCAAGAAAGAACTGGTCCAATAGGTAGACTAGGCATTCATGGTCGATGGCAAAGCACATGGATTGTACATGGGGCCATGGGGCAGACCCCTTCAACTTGTGGCACTGGCCTTCGAAAACCCCACGGAGGACACAGATGGTGGTCCCCACCAGGTGCACGTCCCCACGCAATTTGGAGGTGAAATTGGTCTGCCAATCCTGCTTCCCCTTAGTGAAGGGGCCGCGCACCGACGTGTTCAGAAAAATGAAATACTGGTATTGATGGACCTAAAAGTGAAAGCCCAGGGCAGTATGGCTCGGGACAGCGCAACAACACGCAGCAGTCCTCGCAGGCTGGCACTCCCTGCCCTCGCAAAGCCCTGTATCGTTTCTTTTTGGCAGTGTATAGCGAGAGGAACCGTAGAAATCTTCCACTGCATTGTCATGTTGCTCTCACTGACACAACGAGCTCCCAACGTCCGGTGTATTTTTTGCACCAACGGGCACCAAAGGTTACCTTGGAGGTGCACCACTTTTGGGACGTCTAATCGTCCATAAAACAGATTACAGACTGAAGACAGCACTGTTACGTCTGCATACGGATCTGGTGCCAACTTGAGGGATAGACCGCAGGAAGTGGCAGAGAGACCTTGCTGCCCAGCAGCTTCAAGGCATGTCGCCATGCCCCAAAGTCGTAACCGCTGTTGGAACGGCGAATGACCGTTATGTTCGCCGCATTCGGAAAGGCCACGGAACATGCGTCCCCGTTGATCACAAAGACAAAATCGGAGGAACCGTTGAGCCCGCTGTTCAGAAAATTCAGCAAATTCTTGCGGTACGTTCCATCCTTTTCGTAATATGCGTAGATGCAAAGCGTCCGCGCTGCTGTTGCAGCATGACCTGAGGGCAGCGGGACAATAAAAGCCAGAAAGCAACCTCCATGACACACAACTGCGAAACAAACCACCGTCAGCCTCTACTTAGTAGCCTCAAATACCATTCGTCCTCCTCCAAATCTATTGATCACCGGTGGATTCGGTTACCCTTAGCTGCCTTCGGCCCGGCGGAACCGTCGACCATCTCCAACCAACGTGGGCCCCAAGCGCCGTCATCGTCACGGGCTATCCTCAACAGAAATGGGAAAAATACTTGATATGGTTCGTTCAGGCATTGCTCGTGTGTACAACGGCAATGGCAGTCTCTCCCTTGAAATCGAGATCAACCGCAATTTGCCACTACAACAACTGACAATTCACATCAGAGCTCTCCACCCACCGACCCAGCAACCCACTAACAAACAGAGGGTATCCGAAACAACGGCCTGAGGAGAAGTGCTCCAGTGAAACCACCGCCAAGGAAGGATTGCGGCAGCGTGGGCAGCCCTCAGCACAGAACGACAGCCCAGGGGCTGCCCCGGCGGGTGCTAAGCCCCCGCCCCTCTTCTGAGATGTTTGCAAAGCCCCCTCGCAGTGAGCCAGGGCCCTGCACACCTTGGCATTGGCAGCTCTTGGCCTTCCCAGGGGCGGGGTCAGAGCCAAAAGCTTCAGCTGTGCATGCCAGGGGACCAGTACTCAATCTTGTTGTGGATGCTGAGGGCGTGCCGAACTTCACGACACCGTTGCAGTTGCAAGATCCGCCGTCATCAGCGCATGGCCCTGGGCAGGAAGGATAGAGAATGATGCATCATCGGGCAACAAGATGACAGGAAGTAAACAAACGGGGATTCCAGCGAATTGAATGGGTTCTGGACAAAACGGAAGAGAAAAGGAACTTTCCAGATGTTCTCTAGGAAGATCTTGGAGGTCTGCCGCCAAAAATTAAACGATTAAACGAGCCAGATTCTGTGGGCGATACTCTATCTCTGAGTTCCAAATGGTATCTACGGACATACTGGTTCGCAAACAAGAAGCAAAAAGAGCTGCCTGTCCAGATCTCTGGTAACCCGCACTTGAACACAGCATTCAACGCGGACGGCCAACAGTTGAATGGAGTGCGCTGCGTGTGTGAACTTGCCATGGCGTGGCGGATGTGGGACATGCATGAGCAGTTGCAAAAGACCACACCAAGGCAGTAGCAACTCTTAGCCAAGCCTGGACCAGGATCGAAGCCAAACGTCTCTGCAGAACACTGCAATGAATCACCGCTGAATTTGGTGGTGAAGGTGGAGGCTGTGCCGAACTTGACAATACCGTTGCAGCTGCATGAGGCACCTTCGTCTGCGCACTTGGCGAACCCCGTCCCCGGAAACACAGTGGTGTCCGTGCCTGAGGACAGGATAAATACGGATTACTGTGTGCGGTATTTGGGGTCACTCAGTATGTCAAATAACAAGCACAATGTTTCTCAACCGTCGTGGCTTTGTGCCCCACGCCTGTTGATGCGCATTCGGCAAATATGGGTAGGGAGTGAATCCTGTGCCCAACACTCCCAGGATGCACTGGGCAGAGGTCACAAGAACGGAAGGTGCACACACAGGAACCGATCACAGCACCGCACCGGTGCTTTGGGAACATGGGGCAGCTCGTCAAAAAAGGTGGTGCAATCAGTCCGCATATTTCGGGCTAGGTACCCATTTGCCTCCGCAGCTGTCTTAATGGGAGCGCCCACCACGCCTTATTGCATTGTTCCTGACATTTTCAACAACTCTACCCCATTTCTCCAAGTAGCCCCCTCCCCCCCCATTTCACCCCAGTTTCGCCAAATACAGGCTTTCCAGGTGGGAATGCATGGCGCAAAAGTACAGGCAATGCAGAAAATGAAACAAAAAACGTGCATACGGTCCGGGCAGGGAATATCCGCTATGGTGAGATGGATCTTTGCATTTCCGAGGTGGATATGTGCCGACCCTGTTAGCAACCGGGGTGAATGCAGCTGTCCCATCTGGACCCTCTGCCTTTCTCTGTGTTGATTCTGTCACCATGATGACCCAGGCCAAAAGCTTGCTGCGGGGCATCGCAGCACTGCCGCCACCGTCTGGCTACCTAGCCTGTCGAGGAATCACCTTCCAGCACCCAACCAATAACCGCTTGCCAGAAATGAGACACACCGAGGCAGTGGCAGCTCTTCCTCTGTCCCGGAGCAGGATCGACACCGAACGTCTCAGCTGAGCACTGCAGGGTATCCAGACTCAGCTTGGTGGTGAATGAGTCAGTCGTCCCATATTTTACAATCCCATTGCAGCTGCAGCCCCCGCCCTCAGCTGCACACTTTGCATATCCAGATCCCGGACGTGAGGCACCGCTCTTGCCTGCAGGTGACAAACAGGCGAACACAAAAAATCCAGCAGTGTGGAGCATGTGCCCCACAAAACTGAACACGAGGACGCGACTGCAACAGGGCAGGCGCACACCGAAGCAGCTGCAGCTCTTCACTTTCGACGGAGCAGGGTCTTGACCGAAGGTCTCATTGGTACAACGGAGTGGATGATTGGTGGCTTTTGCGACAAACTTCGAGTCTGCCAAGAATTTTACGGTCCCCGTGCAGTGGCACGTTTCACCCTCTGCCGCACACTTGCCGTACCCATTGTTGCCTGAGCAGCGTAGGAACTAGCAGCAGGCCGCCGACAGAACAATGGGGCAAAACGAAGAGAACCACCGTTCGACGCTTTCGTGCACAAATAGCACACCTCTAGCCCAATGGGCAAACCCACAACACCGAATTGCACGGAATGTGACACACCGAAGCAGTAGCAACTTTTAGATTCGTTCGGAGCAGGGTCTGATCCAAATGTTTCAGGGGAACATTGGAGCGACTTCGAACTGTACTTGGTGGCGACCGCTAAAGACTCCTCGCCATACGTCACAACCCCATTGCAGTTGCAAACTTCGCCCTCCGCCGCACACGTGGTGTACCCGGCCTCGGGATGCACCGTGCTATCCACACCTACAGCGGAGCCCAGGATACGGATGGCGTAGCCGTGAGGGATAGATCATTCATGATGCTTTTCCACCCACATGCGCGTACAATATGCAAAATCACACGGAGCTCATCGTGTACTTGAAAACCGAGACAATGCGAAAATAGAAGCACACAATGCATCACCACATGACTTGGATATCCACACCGGCCGTTTACAACAACGCTTGACTTGAATGGTGTTGCCCCTTGCACGGAGGGATATCAAAACGCCACCATACCAAGGCAATGCATACCAAGGCAGTAGCAGTTCTTGATGTTTTGTGGGGCCGGGTCGAGGCCAAAACTCTCGTTGGAACATTGAATAGAGCCCAAGCTCAGCTTTGTCGTGAATTGGGAGGGTGTACCGTACTTCACGATCCCCGTGCAGCTACATGATCCACCCTCTTCCGCACATAAACCGTAGCCGGTCCCAGGATCAAGGGCAACATCCGTTCCTACAATGAACAATAGCAAATGCAAGCTTCCGAAGCGCCTAATTCTTGCACCATGCTCCATCTCCGTTTCCGCCAATCAATGGTGAGGCAACGGAAAATGGGTGAAACCAAAGAAGCCAAGCAGTGAGTCCCCAACCCATGGGTGTTCAGTTTTCAGGAAAGGAAGCATGGCATAGCACTCACGTCGCCATTGTGAGTCATCTGTGTGTTCCCCACCATGAGTTGTATGCATATTCAAGCGGTGTGCAACATTGGTAATCTCTATGACACGATTCAAACACTGCTTGTCACTGGTGCACAAGTGGAAGATAGATGTGATGAAAACATGGCATACTGCAAAAGGGCAACGGCAATGAGAAAACACTTACAATGTTTCACATCATATCCAGGTTCAAATGTAGGGGTTTCTCTGTGCAGCCCATAGTGGACAACAACACGAGGAACGAGTGACGAAACGAGTGAGGATATCAATTCAAAGCCTGCACAAAGATGGCACAGAACAAATTCTCAGTGGCCGGCCACAGGCTAAAGTGACAAAGGGGCACAGACGCACGCACACACAGACAATGGGTTCGGTTGGCTTGTGTGGGTTGTCCTAGTGCACCTGGATGCATCCAACTGGTCATCATGGTTGCCCAATTTAGAGCAATTCCATCAATGAGATTTTGGGCACATGATGGTGACATTGGTATTTCTTCCAACAACAGAAAATCAACGAGGGCCGGATGATGAGTTGAGCCTTGAAAGTTGACACTCCACAAAACGAATGGAATGACCCACTTGTTCCAAGGTACTTTGCATGCCCGTGAAAATTTGTGGCTCTTGACAAAAGCTTTCATGCATAACCGGCTGATTGAGCCCAAGTATTCAAAAAGTCATCCCGTTAGCGAACCCACATCTTGTGTGCGAGAACCTAGGGTAGTGGGGATGCCAATTCCCGGTAGATGACGGTTAGGGACGGCAACTATGTGGGCTTGGATCCGCCATGGGTATACTTACATTCTTTGACAGACCACAAGTTAGACATGGAGCTCAGCGAGCAAGTGTGTGAAACGCAATGCCACAGGCAACGAGCAAAAGCTCCACAGTGTCAACAAGACATAACCTGCAGTACAGCATCAAAGGTGCAAAATAGCATAGAATAGTGTGTGTCCCCTCCTCCCCTGCCCAAAGAATCAGCCAAAGAGGCCCCCTTCAGTGTACGCAGAGAAACACTTAAAAATTCAATTGTTTAATTCTAGATCATACATACAAAACCATGTGCAGCATGTCATTGAAGGTGCTAGCCTGGTGACATGTTGTCGGTGTTTTCAGTTCGAGTCCTTGCTTAGGAAAAGATTTAGTGGTCCTCGGATACGTCTTTTCCCGTGCATTTTTGCCTGAAGTTCGATGAGTGCATGTGAGATTTCGTGTCTTGGTATCTTCTCTTTTTTATCATACAATCCATTCCCAGTCCGTTGTCGGGTCCCGTTGTTGTGTGCAATCATGAACACGGTGGGTAGGGCTCACATTGATGCCATTTCATGTGGGCCCAAAACCTCAACGACTTCCTTCCACAAAAGTGTCGAGGCTCTGCTGCATAGCAAAGTTGCTGGTTTGAGTGGATTTGAGATTTCCATATAAATCAATATTTGTAGTCACGACACAATAACGGCTTAATGTGCTTGCATTATCATGGCTTATGAAATGCAGCTGTTCTCCCCAATACAAGCCCGTAAGGTTGGTGAGTGACTTGACCGTGAATGCACTTTAAGATCGGTTTTTTGTGTGTAGTGGGATCAATTTTTTGGTTATTCGCACTCGTCATCTCATTGGGCCTTGTCGACCGCAAACACGCGCGGCCGCTTATCAGGTCCACACCGTTGCTATCAGAAAGCACAGCCCCTCTCGGAAAGAGGAATCACATGCCAAGGACCAAGTGCAGAAGGTGGTCCGCGGATCACTGATCCGCGGGGGTCCAAAACCCCCCCCTCCCCCCCCCCAAAAAATGATCCGCGGATCACGGATCACCTACCCCATAAATCCCCCCCCCCCACTGCCTAGCAAAATGATCCACGATTTCCCGGATCATCCATGCAGACACATGATGATCCAACGGGTAGTAACAGTAACACATAGTGCAAGTACAAAGCACCATATTGATCCACCAATTTGTGTAAAAAAATGATCCAAAAATGTAAGTTCCAAAAAAGAAATGACACAAATTGGTGGATCATTTCTTTTTTGGAACTTGCATTTTTGGATCATATTTTTTCCACACAAATTGGTGGATCATTTCTTTTTTGGAACTTACATTTTTGGATCATTTTTGTTTCTCTAAGTTCCAAAAAAAGAAATGATCCACCAATTTGTGTGGAAAAAATGTGATCCAAAAATGTAAGTTCCAAAAAAGAAATGATCCACCGATTCATGTTCACAAAAATGATCCAAAAACGTAACTTCCAAACATAAGTGTGACATAGTGCAAGTACAAAGCAACATACTGAACCAACAATGTGTGTTATAAACGATCCAAAAATGTAAATTCACTTGTTCCAACCATTTGGCTTCCAAAAAATGATGCACAAGTCCACAAGACCATTGGCACAGAGTTGAAAGTATAGTGAGCAAAATGGTGGAAAATGGTCCAAGAATGATCCAAAAGTGATCCACGGATCATCTGCCCCATAACCCCCCCCCCCTCTGCCTAAGGCACCAATTATTCAAGGTTGTGAACCACAGAATGCCTCTCCAACCACACGCCTTGAATGCGCCGCCAATTGGTCTTATATCCGTGGCATGGGCCCGAGGATATCGGTAGATATCTGTGGCATTGACCCGGGATACAACAGCGATGATATCCCGTGGATACATGCCCTGTATCCCGTGGCATGCAGGAAATGATGAAATATGTAGATTAATCACGGCCAACAATCAAATCACCTAGGGTTGGGACCAATCAATGAAACCGGCTTTCCGAGGCGGTTCCAATGAGCCTGGTAGCAACAATTTCTATTTTTCTATTACATAATGGTTCGTGGGTAACGATTGTCGTCCTGAAATCTCACCCCTCGAGCTAACACTGTTAAGCTATCGTTAGTGACGATTGTCGTCGTGAGATCCCGGCCGGTTCGCTTCGCTCCCAGGGGCCGGGATTTCAACCGAAAAAAACCACTATTCTACCCACAAATAACCGTAGTTGTCGATGATGACATCATCATGACAAGAAAAGTAAATGACAAAATAGGCAATTTGCATAGAGGAAGAAATTTAGGTGGAAACAACATTGTCGTGTTAGGTCCTTCGAGTTCCGGGTTATATAACCCGAACTCGGTCCGAGTCCCGGGTTATACACCCGGTTTATATATTATATATTCCTTTGGCTACAGGTACGCATTTCATAAAGTCCGGTCTTCCGGTCTGACCGGTCTTCCCGTTTCGCGCAGTTTATTCTAGCAAAACTTCTACTTTACGCCGGTTTACGCAGTTTATGCAGTTTATGCAGACCGAGCAGTTTATGCAGTTCGTGCGGGGACACGGAAGACCGGTCCGGACCGGTCCGCCCGGTCTGGTCTGGTCTCCGTACCAACTGCATAAAACCCCTTAAACCGAGCGGTCCGATCAGTTTGCGCAGTTCATTTCACTTCATAGTGTATGTGCGTGTGTGTGTGTGTGTGTGTGTGTGTGTGTGGTGTACGTGTGTTTGTGTGTTTGCGCGTGTGTGTTTGTTTGTGCCACATACCAATGCCTTCCATCCCCAGCCAGAGCCGTCGAGGGGTGGCCGCATTCGGGGTCGTTAGCTCTATTATACGGCGGGAGCTTCGCAATGGGGCACTTCCCCCCATGCCATATGACCGCCCTTCAGCCCTACTGATGGTACTTCGCAAAGCAATCAACGTGCAGCGAAACGCCACAAGCTTGGCATTTGTACACCGATGTGCCGCCCCGACAGCACACGCATGTACCTCGCTTGGCACGGATAGGGAGGTGCTTTGCCTGCACCTCAATTGTTCGGGCTGGAAAGATGTACCGCATGAGACGCCACTGCCAATTGTGCATGGTTTCCCCCGGGGCACAAAGTTTCAACGCTTTGCACGAGGTAAAAGCGTTGGTGGATGCCATGCGGAGCAACATGCCGTTCAAGGCCTTCCACCAGTTTGGGAACCGCCGCTCCTCCCGATGCTGCAAGCACAGCTGGTTGCACACATCGACCCCGGGTGCAAATGTGCGGTAGTTGGCCACAATGCCGGGTAGGCGATACCTACGTTTCCGCCACACATGGGGGCCATGGTGGCAGTTGGTGAGGGTGTCGTCGTCCTCCTGTGACCCTTGCGCCTTCCGCCGCCTTTTGGGTTCCCGCCTCCCATGGGGGTCTTCCTCCTCGCTATCCGCCTCTTGGAAGAACTCTTGTGCCAAACTTTTCTTGCGCCTACCCTTCCCCTTGTCCTGTTTCTTTGGTTTCTCCTCCTCTTCGCTCGACGGGTCCTCATCTACAATCCCCTCCTCGCCCTCGGGCTCGTCATCCCCCTCTTCATCCTCCTCCTCCTCATCACCATCCTCCTCATCACCTTCGTCCACATCCAAAGGCCGTTTGGACCTCTCTGCCCGACTCCCAGATGCCCGCTGTTGCACCCTCTCCTTGGGGGTCTTTGCCTTGGCACCTCCCTTCTGAATCAACCAACTCCCCACAACCGTCTCAACGTCAAACACCACATCCCCTTTGTTTTGTTGCCTCTTGACGTTTCCATTTTTGTCTTCGGTGTATTCCTTGGTGTTTGTGAGTGTCACCTTCCCTTTTTCCACCTTGGACACCAACCCACTGAAACGGGCTCCGTGCGAGCCCTTCTTCAAGAAAACGACCCATTGCCCTCTCTCGATGTTCTTGAAGGCGTGGGGGACCACCTTATCATCCTTGGTGGCATGGGGGAGGGCTTGACCGGGACCTTCCACAGGCATGGCAAGGAAGAAACTAAAGCAAAAAGGTGGAAAAACATGTTGAACACTAGAAAAAAGCACAAACTGCACGAACTGCACGAACCGGTCGGACCGGTCCGTTCATTTCAGTTTAGATGAAGACCGGTCCGGACCGGTCTGGACCGGTCTGCGTACCAACTGCGCGAAATGTCATAAACGGATTGTGCTACACGACAAAGCCTATTAAACCATCATGGTGGCCTAAGGTCCTTTGGGGAGTATGCATACACAAGCATGGCAAAGCAGGGAGACTGCAAGACACCTGCACCATCATAAACTGCAGTGTGGTTGTCCAAGTAGTTGGGCCGCTCGGTTCATACTAGTTGACACGGAGACCGGTCTGGACCGGTGCAGACCGGTCTCTGGACGAACTGCATAAGGTGATCTGTCACAATGGCTCTACATTTACATGACCATCATGCAATGTTAAGGTGTTGTAATACCCTGAGAACCCTAGGGAAACATCCATGCAACATGCGGAGCAGGTGGTATGTGTGTGCACGCTCTGTAGGTGTGTCGTATGTGCATGTTGTGTGAAGTGTGGTGAGCTGCGCAAACTGATCGGACCGCCCAGTTCGTTTGAGTTGGTACAAAGACCGGTCTAGACCGGTCTTGTGGTCTGCCAAACTGGTCTACATGCAAAACTCTAAACCTTCATTAAATCATCAAAAAACACCAAAACCACAAGATCCGCCACATGCAAATACCCCTGACCCAACCCTTCACACAAAAGTCACACTTTGCACAAAAATCCAGACCGGACAAGACCGTTGTGCTAGTAGCCAAAGGAATATATATTATATATAAACCGGGTGTATAACCCGGAACTTGGACCGAGTTCGGGTTATATAACCCGGAACTCGAGTTCCGGGTTATATAACCCGAACTCGGTTCGAGTTCCGGGTTATAACACTCGGTTTCTAAGTCCGGGTTATGGAGAGCCGGGAACTCAGACCCAAGAGTCCGGGTTATGTATCCACGGAGAGCTTGCTATTGATTCCGATTCTTGCCCCCTTGCCCGTCCCTTGTTGTCTCCACCCTGACACCCTCGGGATGGGCCTTTGGATCGCGCCCATGTGCAATAGCAACGCAACAATAGCAAATCATGTGCCACTGGTAGTAAAATACGTTCCATGCTTTGGTGCCACTCTCTTTTACACTTGCAAACGCAGTATGGTACCGGTCTCTTTCAGCCTGAATCGAAAAAATAGCGAAGAATCCAGGCAATCGCCAAAGAATGTTACAACAGACTGGGCCTACATGGCCCTCTTGCATCCATCACATGCCCACGACCCAAACCGCGGTGGATGAGTCAGACCAGCACATCCAAAGTGGAAGATGGCGGAGCAACCATCACATTTCACCGGCCGCCGTTTACGACTTGCATCCTTTGCCCGCACCTCATGATCGCAACGGAAACATTTGGGATGCACGTTTTTTTGAGGTGCCTTGTTCTTGGCACCACTTCCCTTCCATTCGGCTGCCTTGAGAGGAGAAGGGACAAATCCCAGATGTTGCGTTGCTTCAACACCACCGCGTATGCTGGGGGCTGCATATGCTCGCTCCTTATATACCTCACGATCATATGTCAATTGCTCCTGCATGGACAGAGAGTCACGCACCTTGGGTTTCTTTTCCTTACCCTCGGGGGTACGATGGCTAGGAGCTCTCTCACTAAGTTGCGTCAACGGCCAATCATCCTCTTCAAAGCTATCAAGAACCTCAAGAACATCAGTAGATACATTCAACAAGTCCTCAGAGATGACCGAAATTTCCTGCTCCAACTCCGTTCCTTGTTCCACCTTAGGTTCACCCATTTCCATTAGTATCCTGTACCCCTATAACCCAGAACTTAGACCCGAGTCCGGGTTATATAACCCACAACTCGGGACACCCGAGTTCCGGGTTATATAACCCGGACTCGGGTCTGAGTTCCCGGGTCTATAACCCGGACTTAGTATTTGCGTGGTTTTTAATCATCTTGACATGAATTCCCTTCAAATTCTTGCCAATTCACCATTTAGAACATTTCTTTGTCCCACGCAACATGAACCAGCAACAACAAAAGGTGTCCCTCGCTCCAGCAGCACCAACGGTGGAATGTTTCATTGCGGCTCTCAAGCCTCAAAAGGAGCCGAAACAACAATCCAACGGTGATGTCATGCAGCTCTTTTGGGGGACCTTATTGCTGACATGAACAACCAAAGGGTATAGTGAAGGTGGTGGGTTCAATCAACCTTGCACTTCAATCAAAATGTTCGGACTAGCAAGGGAGCACATTACTCCTCACTAGAAGAATGGCTCGTTGGTCTTGGCAAATTTGTACTCGACCCAACAACATTGTTTGAAGCAAAAGAAAAACAAGAGAGTTGCATCAAGGAGCGAGCAGCACTTTATGAGGAACGGAAGCAGGTGAGAGTTCAAAAGCCGAGCACCTGTCGGACTTATGTGAATGGACTTGGACGGGTGTATAGTTGTGCACCGGACACACAACCAATCACACCATCAAACAAGAGTGTTTTCCCAGAGTACAATAAGTTCATGGCAATTGCATTGGTAGGGCACGTGTGAATGATGCCATCAAGGAAGCCGATGCGGAGGAAGCAGAAGTCCTCTGTGATGAGGAATTGCTGAAGCTGCATGCTGCCGTGGACTTTAAAAATGCCACCGCGGTACAAAGGCACAACATTGGCATCCTTGGTTATGGTACAGGGTTCCGGGCGGACACGCTTGAGAAGTTGTCGGTGAATTGTTTTGAACATCGAGTCACCGACAACGGAGAGATCTTGACCCCCATCGTTGCCAACATGAAAAATTAGGCGGCCACTCTTTCCAAGATGGACAAGCTCTATTCAAGCAACAATTGTTCAATGCATTGATAAGCGGTTTTGTGCTATTGCCTCCTTCAAGCGACAATTGAAATTGCTGGAAGATGTTGGTCCGGTTGAACGCAACTATTTGTTCCGAACGAGCCACTTTCCAAAAGTCTTGGAACAAAGAAGAGTAGTGAAGAAACCTTGGGAGGCACATTACTTTCAAGGACATTTCAAGGAGGGTGGCTGTGACGAAATTAGCTAACGACCCCAACATCTCTTTGGTGGATGCAGCCAAATATTTGGGCGTCCAAGCGGTCTATCACCCCAAAGACAAGGAGAGGGTCAAAAAGGCTACTGAGATTCTTTCACGGTACCATAAAGGAGGAAGGTAAGGTAAAAGCGGACCCTTCTATTGTTGCTACTGCTACTCCTGATGCTCCTAAGGAAAAGAAGGCCTCTAATAGTGCCCCTTTGTCACCAAAGCATGAGGTTGTGTGTGTTACCCTCAGGTATTTAAAGTGGAGAAGAAACGGAAGGATCGGTCGCCTTCTCCATCCTCTGCGAAGATGATTGATCTAACTGCGCAGGAGGAGTATGCCACCTTCCTGTTGACACAATTGAGTGAGAAAGAATCTATGTGTGAGCTCAATGAGAAGGAGAGCATTGTATATGAACGTGAGATGTACCGTTCTCGTGCGTGGGCCGCCCCAGCAACACCTGCCAAGGCCCGAGTAACTCCGGATTTGTCTAGCATTCCATCTCCTTTTGCTCAGGCTATATTTTAAGAGCAACCCAAAAAAAAAGGTGAAAAACGGTCGGTGATGCGGTCGGTATCCGTGGCATTGACCCGGGATACAGGGCAGATATCCTTGGCATTGGCACAATTTTTGAATACTTTTGTAGACTTCAAATGGGGCATGGGAAACCCGCCACCGTTAGTGAAAACGACCAAAACCGCCACTACAAAGAGGACTGTATGCATCCCTGAGGCCAGCAAATCACCATGTCGGCATACCAAGAACGTTGTGGAGACCTCCTTGAGCATCACACCCAATTTAATTTTTTCTCGGAGTGTTGAGCATAAAGGCAAATAATGTTGCACACCCATTTGGATGTGTGTCCCCACATGTTTGCTCTGGGCAATTACAAACCTACAAACCTGAATGATATCATCGCAGTGGTGTCCTCAAAGCGCCCCACTCTGTGCCGCAGGTACACGAGCACACTCAGCACCACAAAGCTACTCACCAATGCATTTGAGGCGAAAAAAATTAGACAATTAGAAACCCCAAAACCATGGGGATCAATTCACATTTTCAAAAGTCAACCCATGGGAAGGCATCACACACCAATGGGTGATGCAAAACACTTGATACGACATGCATTTGTGTCATCAAAAAGATCGTCGTGTGCTTTCAAAACCTTGCGTATGATTATTGATTCTCCGGTATTTTGAACGGCAATATGGCACGCGCAAGCACGTCGCAAGCACAGACAATGGTGCAACATCATTCATTCATTCATTCAAATGGTGGAACAAAGCGGGATTGGACACCAAAAAGGGTAGATTTGGACACGATGTTGCACTTTTGCCACTATTGGTGACTTCAAAACCTCAAGTCACCAACTATCCCACACAGCTTGGCTTTTCATTTTGTTCGTAAAGAGGAGGCTTGGAAGGCATTCTACCCAAAGTATGGAAGTCGGCTATGAACTCATACACAGCAGGCATTAGTGCGAGATTCAAAAGCCACGGCAAACATTGAAAGCCCTCAACAAATTTGCATTCTTCGGCAAATGAGGATGCTTTGCACCGTACAACCCACGTGTTGCACAAGGATTGCGAGTCGGGCATGATGAATATTTGGACCATCCTCGTGGTACATCTGATTGATTGGAGGTTGTGCACATACCTGAATGGAGACGGATACCCGAGCCATTATCCCCATCGCTCCGCAACGCTGTCGGTTTGATGGCCTGCGCCGCATCGTAGGCCTCAAGGAGCACTTTGTTGATTGAAACATAGCCATTTTGGTGTTTATTTGGTGACTCATCCTTGACTGCACGATGAGGTTTGCGGCTGCCGCACAATTTCATCATCGTTTGGGGACCTTCTGAAAGATAGTAAACAAGATGGCCCCGAAGTATATGATTCGCAAGGTTTAGAACACCTTAGGACTTCTCCGGTCTCTTTTCCAAAAGTAGCTCCGGGATATGGGGAGAATGGGAAAGTGGGGCAATTATCACAAGTGCAAGATGGGAAATGTATGAAAGTGTATGCAAAAACACAAAGATGGTGGTACGTAGCTAAATTGGGCGACAAAAGTGAACTCTTTAGTTGGGCTTACACGGAGCACGGCTAGGCATGCATAAAAGAAATGCCAATAGATCTGCAAGACGGTGCATACAATTTTTTCTTTCGTTCACAAATTGTCATTTGGGCCCAATTTCATGCACAATAAAACGCAATGCGTTGCAGTGTGTCCCAGAAGACCCCATGTGGGGCTTGTGGTATACCGAGTGATTGTGTTTTGTGTGTGCATTGTACGTGCTTTAGTGGGCAGTGACTATCCGTGGAGGGGTCAGTGCCAATTCAAGATGTTACTCCTTAATGTCAGCAAGTGCTGTGGGTCCCTGTTTACCCATTTTGGGCTCAATGGGTTGAACCGCATGGTAGTGTCTCCGGACGGAAAAGTGAGTATCTCAGAGAGTCTTCAGGAATCCGGTGCATGGCTTTTGATCGGCTTGAGCACAAAGAAATGCACTTCGACCGAAATAAGGGTCGTGGATTGGGGTTGCGAACTCGACCGATATGTCGCACGCGCAAAGTAGCCGCAGCCGCAGATAATGGGGCAAGTCCTAGCCAGACATGAGTTCCAACTTCCCCTCCAATGCACTACAGCACCAGCTGGACATAAAGTCGATTCGGGTTCTTGCACGATCTGTGCATATATCTCACAAGGCCATCGCCCCCAAGGCATTACTTTTTGCCACACCAGGTGGCCCCGTCTTGGGGAAGTACCAAAGCGTGTCCCCTTTTCAATTCGTGGATGGGCGCGTTGGTGCAATGCATCCGAAATATCGCGAGATTGTGGGTTGGATTTGGGCGGGGACGAGGCAAAGGCATGAAATAGTTGAGGATGCAGCCAACTATGCTGACTTGGAGAGGGAGCGTGTTCGCTTGGGGCAGGGGGAAAAGAAAAGGCATGAGAATAGTGTTGCGTGCTCAAGTGTAACAAAGGGTGATCCTCTCTTTAACATCGGCGCGATGTATGTTGTCCCCTTCTCGGGTTTCTTTGCATGCAACTTCCCGAACGAGAAGCCTACCCCTAAGCTTTACCTTGCCCTAACCCATGGGATCCAATTCATCATGCACCACAAATTTTGCGGGTATGCTGATGAAGAACCCATGGAATCCCAACACGCTGACCATAACCGCATCCGTGTACGGTCGAGGCATTGCGTGAATCAACAAGTTGCTATGCTTCATGGTGTAAACACTTTGTTGGTGCGCAACAATGTCAATTGTTGCATTACTGCTGGCAAGCTCCGGGACGAGTGCAACGAGCTTGGGTGAGGTGGAATGAGCCTAACCCTGAACTGGAGCCAATGTGGTGTTGCGGAGGGCCCAACCCTAGCCCTAAATGATGGTTTCCTACTCTTTTCTTTGGTACAAGGGAGAACTCTATGCTAATGGTGGGCCCTTTGGGAGTAAAAGCAAATTTAGCAGACCCTAACCCTAACCCTAACCCTAATGACACATGTGTGGGGGGCAAATCGGACTACCGATGTGATTGCAATGGTTGAAAGACATTGGATGATCATTTATGTGCACTAAATCGAAGAAATCGACATTACATTGTGTCCTACATTGTTGCATGATGTGAGCATTTGTCATTTCAGAGGGATTTGGACAGAGCAGGGTGCTGGGATTGCCATCCGTCACGATTTTGCCCGAAAAACCACCCCTAACACTAGGCAAGTGTGAAGAGATCGCATTTTTGTCATCCCGTAGGGTCCCTTGGGCCATCCGCATCATCTCTTCACACTTAGACTTTTTGTCCGGGATTCCTTGATTTGGTGGGGTAGTGAATGGTGGCGCCAATGGTGTTCGTATCCTCACTGCTCAAATTTTCTTTATCGGCGTTCAAAAAGATGGATCGTGTGCATGCGCATCTGGTTTCATGAAATGATAATTTGAGCTTTTTGCGGTTTCCGTTTCGGGTTCTTGCTTAGTGGGTCTTGACTTTTCATCTGTAATTGAACCCCACAACAAGTGCAACAATTCATATTCGTGCTTGTTCATCGATATGTGCGTCCTCCAAGGGTTCGCACTGCACACCAACCAACTGGGAGGGTACTTGAGAAAGTGACACGGGTGGGGAGGGCAAGATGTCCACGAAATGACGGGGAAGTGCCAAAAAGTTACGACGTTCAACTCTGTGGGTTAAAAACATTGCGAATAGCGACCCCGCTTCATTGCACTCGTCGTGGCGCCGTAATCCAACACGTTTAAAAGGTGTCGCTTTGCTCCTTCTTTTTCTTTTAGACCTTTGGCCATGATGTAATCAATGTGTATCCTCTAGTCTCATCAAGGTGATCCGTCGCCAAAGGTGTGTATGTGCGCCGCACATGGGTATCATAGTGCTTGAAGTCCTCTATGAAATATTGGTGGAAGTTTAGCGAAATGCGACTCTTCGAGAGGCTTGTGTACGAGCTCTTGGAAAATGCATGTCACTCGAAATGTGAGGCACGCATTCATCAACCATCAATCTCACAGTCTAATTTTCATGTGAGGGCTTGCGTTTTTGGAATGCAAGGCGTTGCCCGTTTTGCACCGGAAGTGTTGCGTCGGACAAAAACACACGAATACCCGCACATTTTCGGACTCCTTTTGGCGAGTAACCACCGTTCATTGTCGTTTGCACGCCTGGCGGATCGCAACCATCAAACCCAAATGGTTAAAGGATGTCACGTAACACATGTTTTCCGTGCTTGTTCGCAAACTTGACCCAATAAGCCATGTGACCACAGTATTGCCATACTTGCCAAAATGACCAAAAAGTGCACGGAGAATGTCCCAATCGCGGTGCTTTTCCCCGGGGACTACAACGGAATGCGAGCTACACCGCAGAGAGAACCACCCCCTCCTTCGGTCCCAATATTGTAGGAGGGGGGGGTCATGCTTTACGTTGCTTGATTTCGGTGGGTGCGTGTTGGTAGAACGACAAACATCACACCACGGTCGACGATGTTGTAGGGATCACGGTGCCCGCCACCACGGCCCATGGGCAACATTTGCGAGAGTTGCTTGCCCGCGGGCTACACGGAAGAGGGCAATGGCGCACCACACGTGGCGGAGGACGAGAGGAAGTGCGATTGGGGAGACAACCCCAACATGGGCACGTTACGGTACGTGGCACCCATTTGCACGCCCCAAGTGCAAGCCATGGGCATGGAAGCCATGGTGGCCCCCACGTTGCAACGAATGGATCTTGACACGAGCTACGGAAAACCCACTACGATCCAGCCACAATTGCATCACCCAACGGCTTACGTCGATCCCAACACGAGGTGCGACGTGTATTATGAGGCCGATGCACAAGCTCCTACGTATAAGGCATACACTTTCTCTTTCGTGGACAACAAGCCGCAAACTTCGTACGGTGTGGTGTCGTCAAGCCCCACATACCTCAGGTATAAAAGTGACATTCGGGTGTCGGTGTCGAAGTGGTGACATTGCGAAATGTCATGTGGCGCATTTTAGAGTGACCAGCTCTCCATAAATCTTGGTGGGTTAGTTGTTTTTCAATCAATGCCCATTCAATCGCCACAAGCCTTTTTTTGACATGCACGTCTGGCATACGGTACCAATGATGGCCTTTGTTTCGCGTTTGTATTGCGGAATCACTACCAATGCTACGTTGCAGGCCAATGGAGCACAATAACAACGGGACAATAAGGAAGTCCTCTCTATTAGTTGTGTCTAAGCACGCCTCCATGCAACCCATGACGTCCGTCACTTTTTTCCGTCCCCAGGAACGACCCCGATAGCGCCAAGTCCGACGGGGATCAATCGCTTCGTGCTCTAGCCCGTGCGCCCCCATTCCAAGCCATGTCGTACAACCCGGACTTGACCTCAAGCAAAAAGGTGCCTTTGCAACATTCCGAATCCTCATGTCAGCTGGCTCCGGTCTCCGCGGTCGATGGGTGCGGCGGCAGCTACCAACACTTATACATCTACCATAAGCAAAAGGTGCAAGCCCCACGTCCGTACCGGCCCGGCCGCCCGCATCCACCCGTGGTCCCGCGTGCGGGTCCGAAACCCCAAAAGGCGTCGGAGTCGGTGGCGGATACCGACAACACGTTGAGCTCCGGCGTCCCGATGAGATTGGATGGCTCTTTGGACCCTCCGACGCCGCAGGGCCCGCAGTTGGCGACGTTGTCCCCCGCTGTCCTGCTGGATCCCTTGCCGGACCCCGAGCCGTTGCCGCGAAAGGTGTGCAGCGAGTGGCGGACGGAGGCGAAATGTGTCAACCCTCGTCTGCATGGGTGGCTAGGACGCTGGGGTGCCACAGTTAGGTGCAGTGCAGAATAGCGAATGCCATGTTCGACCCGTTTTGGTTACCGCCTACTGGGTGTTGGGTCAAGTTTGACTCATCATGGTGGGTAGCAACCACTACCACCACAACAACAATCAGGCGGCCAATGATTGCCCCTATGCGTTGATCTGAATTCAGGTCCGACTTTTCTTGTGCATGGACGCTATGAATCATTTTATGGGGCCTTCCTCAACATGTTGTACTCCGATATCGCCAAGGGAAAAAATTGGGGGGGGGGGGGCTTGAATGGGAAAATTGGAAGGAGGAGGCTCACCCCCCCTCCGAACCCTCCCCCCCTCGGTGCGACAAAAAGTTCCTCCGGGTACCAAAAATTTTTTGCGGGTCTTTTTTTTGAACACACACCTTTGGGGGCTAGGCTCCCTTCCCCCCCCGATTCCCCCTTTGCAAGCGCATCTCTGGGGGAGGGGGCGGCTCATATGTGGCAAACGTAGGCCTGCCTTGGAACACAGCGTGACCCGGACCAGAAGTCCTCCGGTGTTCTGCCGCTACGGAATGAGAGGACTCCGCGCTGTGGTGCAAAATGTCGAGCAACTCCGTCAGCCGACAGAAACAAAGGCCACAGCAGGAACCACAGAAGGAATGCAATGCCAACCATTCACAGTTTCTGGTCTGGCCCACCTGGCTCAAACTGGGCAAGGTCGGCCTGTTCCAGTTTCGTGTTACATCTCTTGTTCCCAGGTTCCAGAGCAGTCGATTGTTTCCTTCTCAGCGGAAAGGTTCCGCCTCCGGGGGACTCCATCTCTTTGCTGTTCTCAGAAATGTTTTGTGCCAACAAAACGACTTGCTTGCACCGTTTGTTCGCAAACGCGGCTGCCCTCGTTTCGCAAGCCACCTGCCAGCCTGGATGCCACACCTTTCAGGTTTCTATTCCTGCATCCGTATTCATGATGGGCGCCGATCCCCCTTCACCATATGGGACCCCAAGCCCTCGCTCTGTACATTCTGTTTCCGTTGAACCTCAGACGATGGATGCTGGGCTGTCCGGGCCAAAGCCAAAGATTGTCAAATTATCCAGGTCTGCACTCCCGTCCCCTGTTCCCAAGCCATCACCGCTCTCTGTCTCCGTGCCCCTATTCTCTCTGTGACATTACCGCGCCCTGCCGCCGGAATTGATGGTCAACAGTGGAAGGCACAGAACCCAATGTTGATTGCATAGACAAGCGGAGGACAGACATCTGGCACTACGCACTGTGCTTTGTGGAGGGGTTTGGACCTGCCACAGGTGGTGCGGGGTCCAGTGGCGACCAGTGGGAATTGACGGAGCCCGTTGGTACGAGGTGCAAAACGTTGACTTCCGTCAGCATTTTACTTTCCCCCCTTGACCATCGTGTATTCTGTACTGGCTTCAGAAACATGCCGTTCCAGGTGCTTTGGATGTTGTGACCGCTGGAAACTGCTTGCACAAGTGCGACGCACCCAGCGGCGCCACTCCGACCCCACTGACAGCCGCTGGTATGAAATGCAGCGCAGATATGGCCTCAATTGCAAGTTTGCCCATCCAGGGTTGTGGGATGAAGTGCAGCTGGAGCAAGAGTAACCAGAATGTTTTAATGCCGTAAACCCCCGCCCCTTAAAAAAATAAGAACTGGGCCCAAACTAAAAACCACAATAACCCCCTGGGGGTTTCCATGGAGTGGGTCAAGAGAAGAACCACCTTTTTTTTGGACACCAGCAATTTAGGAGCCATCCCAAAAAATAAGAACCCCCACTGCTACCGCCAGCAACCGGACCAAAGTTGAGAGAGCGCACAATGGACACTGTGCAAAGAGCAAGGTCCAAGCACGAGGCAGACCAAGGAAGGACCGCTAACATCGAGAGGAGCAGGGTAGTCCCCCTCAGGATCCCTCAGTCCCCCTCCCCCCACACGCCCCTCCGTCCAAGGGCGATTGCAAAACCACAGCATGGCAGGCCGTTGGCTCCCCTTGAAAAACAAAATCCTCCAATTCATCACCTGAACTTTGATGAGGGAGGGAGAGGTGGCCCGAGGGCCCCTCAGAAAACCAGTGGTCGGCAAATCAGGGGTCTTCAAACCGTAAACTGGATTACCTGTCTCGGTCTGTCAAGGGCATCAGTGGCCAGGGCCATTTATGCAGCACCACGGCATCCCTTTGCATCCTTGCAGGAAACGTCCCGAGACCATCTTCCTGCCTGCCTCTGACCGGGCTTTTTGGGAGGGATACAACGTTCCCGCCACTCCCGACTCTGTCATTATGAACCATTCGGCACAGGTCTGGATGCAAATGTGGTTGGCCCTGGGCGGACGTGCTGGCCACGTGGCCTCGTGTAAGGGGATTGTTCGGCGTTAGGGCTCATCTTCACCCATTCTCCCCCCACACCCCTTCCCCCAGCCATGAGCGTGATTGTATGTGCAGATGCATTCACCTGAGCTGAAGGCGCTGACCAACGTCCCTTCAGCAAGCCTTCGCACCACAAAAAGGTGACGAACAACGTCTGAATAATTTTTCATGAGACAAACACTAAATTGCCCCTGCAGATAAAAGAAACTCGATCACCACAAAACAGAACACAGACACAACCCCCAGCAGAATCAATGAGGGCGTTGTGCAGACACCGGCAAAGTGCAGTCTGAGTGCAGGGTCTGTCCCACGTGGACAGCGCAGCCATTTTTTGTTTCCAGGATTGGCAAGCCCCGCCAACCCCCGAGAGAATCATGATGGACGGCATCACTTTTGGTGATACCATCCGCAGAGGCTCAGTACGCCGTGGTTCTTCGACCATCAGGTCTGGTTGCCTGTAGCTCGTGGTCTCGTTGCTCTCACTCCTGCATTCGCCCCCTGCCCTCTTTGTGCCCTGCCCATGAGCCCAGTCCAATGCTGTATGACGGAAACTGAGGGATGCCAGTTTCTGTTTACCAAAAGATCAAAAGTGGGGCTGGGCATCAAACACGTGTGGTAGCACTGATCGCCTGGGGGAGAAGTGTAGGTTCCTATGAAGAAGATTGCAGGGAAGCTGCACAGAGCGACAGAGCGTCAGAACACGCACGCAACAGCGGAGTTTTCTGGCCAAAACACCGAGCAGAAGCATTTGTTACGGGGACAGAGTCGTTCAAGACCCTGACCAGACGGGGGCTGGAACACGGGGTATCCTGACAGGGTCTGGAGGGGCAAAGTGATCCGTAAACAAGGTACGTTGCGTGATGAGCAGTTGATGATGAAAGTCCACTTGGGAAACCGCCATTTGCAAAAGAAAGGTACGTTGCGTAAATATTCTTTGTGCCTGGAATATTTGCCCCACAACCACTGCCCCAGCCGACGCTGGGGAGCAGCACTTTTTTGCCACAGCATGCTCCTGGGTGCTTTGGGTTGTCCATTTATGTATCTGCTGGTGGGTTGTTGGGCCTCTATTTGCCCCCGCAGTGGTTGCTGGGTTGTTGTTTGCACAAAGACATTGTGCACACAATCCCCGACACATCTTTCGATGTTTTGCCCCCAGCCCGTAACCCAACCCCCTGCAAGAAGTGCACGTGTTCTGATTTTTCTGTGTGTTCAGCATTCCCAGCCCCCTTGTGTTTTCAGAAAACATGGCCCAGTCAAATGCTCATGATCCCTCTTTTTTCTTTCGGTTTGTGGATGTTCAGGCTGTCGCAAATGCAAATGCCGTCACAGATGCAAATGTTGTCGCAAATGCAACTGCTCTCGCAAATGCAAATTTCGCCGCAGAAGCAAACACCGTCGCAAATGCACATGCTTTTGGAAATACAAATGCGTATGTTTTGCAAATGCAAATGGTGTATGTTGTAATTCATGTAATTTTTTTTTGCGGTAAATGTGTGTAACAAAAAAATCGTTTAGTGGTGTAATTTTTTTTGCGGTAAGTTGTGTAAGGCTGTCACATGCATTACCGCGAAAAAAAAAATACACGATTTGACGATTTTTTTGTTACACGTGTTTACCGCAAAAAAAATTGCACGATGTGCCGATTTTTTTGTTACATGCATTTACCGCAAAAAAAAAATTACACGACTTACCGCAAAAAAAAATTACACGATGTGACGATTTTTTCCTACACTCGTTTACCGCAAAAATAAAAAAATTACATGACCTTACCGCAAAGAAACAATTACCAATTTTACTGAAAATGCATGCATGTAGGCGATGTGCCCACCTGTGGGCCACTTCTGATTTTTTCCCCGCGCTTGGCGTTGGGGACCCCCGAGAATGCAGGGGTGACGTAGCACTTCTGCCCTCTTCTGGGCCCCTGAGAAGGCAGGGGTGAGGTAGCAACCTCTGATTTTGTCCCCCTTTGTTTGGGGATCCCCGAGAATGCAGGGGTGGCATAACATTTCCGCCCTCTTTTGGGCCCCCGAGAAGGCAGGGATGAGGCAGCCACTTCTGATTTTGCCCCCCTTTGCCAGGCGGTCCTGAAAGAACCCGATTTTTTTTTGTTAAGGTTAGGTTAGGGACTCTCAATCCACGCTTTGTTGCGTGGCCCCTTGAGTTGGGGTTAGGGACTCTCAATCCACGCTTTGTAGCGTGGCCCCTTGAGTTGGGGTTGGGGACTCTCAATCCACGCTTTGTAGCGTGGCCCCTTGAGTTGGGGTTAGGGATGCCTAGCATTTCTGCCCTCTTTTGGGCCCTCGAGAAGGCAGGGGTGAGGCTACCAATTCTGATTTTGTCCCCCTTTGTTTGGGAACCCCCGAGAATGCAGGGGTGACGTAGCACTTCCACCCTCTTCTAGGCCCCTGAGAAGGCATTTTCTTTTTGCCCTTCGTGTATGCAACGGTATTTTTCAGCAATGCTCTGCGAATGGCACCGAGGCATACACGAAGAAATCAGCCACAATGAGTTCCGTGGGCACGGATGATACCCTATGAATACACATGCAATATACTATTGCTTGGCTGTTTGGGACTCTCTACCCTTGAGCTGATGAAGGAGCTTATTCATCATTCAAGGGTGAAGAGCCGCAGATCCATGATATGGTGCAGTGCATGTGGGGGACCGACAATGAAAGTGCATTTTCTATTTTGTGCTGCTATGCTATTTGGACATTCTGGGGGTTACCTTCAACCTCCGGCTTGGCTTTCCCCCCTCTTTTGTGTGTGACCATTCCTCTTTGCTGATGTGTCATATGTGCATGTGCACAATGGGGTGCCCAGTCATGTTTCCATCATGAACCGGCAGCTGTACATATTGCGCATGTATTGCAAAAGTTGCATTCTTTTCCATTTTCCAATTTTTTTTGTAATTTGCATGACTTACCGCAAAAAACAATTACACGCATTTGCCGCAAAAAAAATAACACGATTTTTTTGTACACGACGTGCATTTTTCACATGCAAATGCCGTCACAAATGGAAATGCCGTCGCAAGTGCAAATGCTGTTGCAAATGCAAATGCCGTCCAAATGCAAATGCCGCCGCAAATGCAACTGCCGTCGCAAATGCAAATGCTGTCGCAAATGCAAATGCCGTTGCAAATACAAATGCTGTCGCAAATACAAATGCTGTCGCAAATGCAAATGCTGTCGGAAATGGAAATGCTGTTGCAAATGCAAATGCTGTCCCAAATGCTCATGACCCCTCTTTTTGGTTTGTGGATGTTGAGGCTGTCGCAACTGCAATTGCTGTCACAATGCTAATACTGATGCAAATGCAAATTGTGACACAAATGCAATTGCTGTCACAAATGCAAATACTGTTGGAAATGCACAGGGTTTCGGAAATGCAAATGCCGTCGCAAATACAAATGCTGTCGCAAAATCAAAAGCCGCCGCAAAAGCAAATGCTGTCGCAAATGCAAATGCTGTTGCACACTGGTGAAAATGAGGATTTTGAGCTTCATACAATCTGATTCTCTGATGACCAGGCTAGATTCGAAGTCACTGCTCTACAGGAGGATGACACACTGGAGGTGTCAGAAGACATACCTCCTGATGATGTCTATCGTGATGGCCTAGCCAAGGGCAAAGCCCAATATGAGGAACTGAAGCGGCTGTTCAATCGATTAAAGGGACTCATACCACTGCCAAGCAATTTTTGCTGTACACCCCCCATGCATGTGAAGTGGCGAGCTGTTGGTATGTTTCAGGCAGGCCATACACTTGAAGAAGTTCACCAATGCGTTTGGTATGACCAGAGAAAAGGTGTACCTGTCCAACCAACAGCAATTGGATGGGTGGATAAAGGCATTGCAAAAAGTTGAGGGCCTCGTTGTGCCACATGGCATTAGGTGCATTCATCAAGGTGGCCAGAAGGCTCAATATTTGAATTTTTGGAGGTTGATGGGGAGTCTGGGATTGATTTTGTGATCACCATGCTCCGAATTTATCTGTTTCCCAACTCTTGAAGAAAAGAGCACCAAATATTGCTGCTGAAAGGGGCCACAAAATTTCAGCACAGTGAATTGAAGGATTTTGATTTTTTTTTTTTAATGCTTACAGCCCACTGCCGCCAAGATTTTCATTAATTATGATGAAATGCAAGCATCATTGGCAGGTATAATGGGAGATGCCACCACTTTAGAGCATAAGGGTAGTGATCATGTCATTGTGTGCATTTAGGATAGGCATTTCAAGCGTATGGGCACTGTCGGGCCTCCTTCATTCAAGCAATTGATGTTTTCTTGGATTTCTTGCACCATGAATGCCACCATTAGTTGTATGGTGCAACTGCTACGGCTGGCTGGCAGTGGAGGTGGAACAAAGGCGTAGGGAACACCAAGCTTCACAACACATGGCTTTATGTTGCCCAACGTTTTGGAAATTTTTGGGCATGTCAAGCTTGGCCTTTGCCATCCTCAAATGTCTGTTGCTGAGGCCCACAAACACATTATGTGCATCCTGTGGTTGCCAAAACTGAACCCAAAGCAGCCCTCAAGCAATTGTCAATGGCAGCCTTCTTGAGATCCAAATGAGAAAATTAGCAAATGAGATGGAACATGAATTGTTTTCTTCCTGGCTGTTGTTGTTTTCATAGGGATGAGCTGTGTGTTATTTTGGAGATATTAGAGCAAGCATGGGTGTTTTTGCCTCGATTATTTGCTCTTGTTGGGGTGGTGGTTTACTTATGCATTCAGATTGATGTGCGCTTTCTTTTTGTAAGGGCTATTTTTTTGTGGGGCGGGGGGGGGGGGGGGGGGCACGGCACGTGTGTCAATGGTTGGCTCCGACCTCACAGCGTTGGGTTGAAGTGAGGAGGACCATCACAAGCCACTACATGGAGTTTACGAGTACCTCGTGAAATCCCCGACCCCGGTTTTTCTTCTAAGGAAACAGTTTTTCTGCCAACATATTTTCCAACATGTTTTCGCCCGCACCTATCCTTCCCTGGCATTTGAGAACTAATGGCTGGCAGTGGGTTGAAAATGGGTTGCAAAATGGCGCATATGTGCCCAATTTTATGGCATGAACTATGCCTCAAAATGATCAGTGCATTATGTGCATGACTGGGCCCAAACACCATCCCAAGGCCCCATTGCAGCACGACAGGGCATGCAGCTGGGGGATACAGCGGTAGTTGTGTTTTAGGAAGGGAGAACCACCCTTGCATCCATGCAGACGATGACGAAGCAACAGTTGGTGGACAAAGCCAGAAACTAGCTGGTCCACCAAAGAAGGTAGGTGACTGTTCCACCCCGGAACAGTGTTCATATCCTCTTTACAACTGCATTGCTGGTGTTCTGGTCTTCATCAACCGCCACATCCAGAAAAGTAAAGGTTTTCACCAAACACATTGTTATCAGGACAAAAATGCCACTTACACCATACTGTGGGACCTCTGTTGTTTTCATAGGGATGAGCTGTGTGTTATTTTGGAGATATTAGAGCAAGCATGGGTGTTTTTGCCTCGATTATTTGCTCTTGTTGGGGTGGTGGTTTACTTATGCATTCAGATTGATGTGCGCTTTCTTTTTGTAAGGGCTATTTTTTTGTGGGGCGGGGGGGGGGGGGGGGGCACGGCACGTGTGTCAATGGTTGGCTCCGACCTCACAGCGTTGGGTTGAAGTGAGGAGGACCATCACAAGCCACTACATGGAGTTTACGAGTACCTCGTGAAATCCCCGACCCCGGTTTTTCTTCTCAGGAAACAGTTTTTCTGCCAACATATTTTCCAACATGTTTTCGCCCGCACCTATCCTTCCCTGGCATTTGAGAACTAATGGCTGGCAGTGGGTTGAAAATGGGTTGCAAAATGGCGCATATGTGCCCAATTTTATGGCATGAACTATGCCTCAAAATGATCAGTGCATTATGTGCATGACTGGGCCCAAACACCATCCCAAGGCCCCATTGCAGCACGACAGGGCATGCAGCTGGGGGATACAGCGGTAGTTGTGTTTTAGGAAGGGAGAACCACCCTTGCATCCATGCAGACGATGACGAAGCAACAGTTGGTGGACAAAGCCAGAAACTAGCTGGTCCACCAAAGAAGGTAGGTGACTGTTCCACCCCGGAACAGTGTTCATATCCTCTTTACAACTGCATTGCTGGTGTTCTGGTCTTCATCAACCGCCACATCCAGAAAAGTAAAGGTTTTCACCAAACACATTGTTATCAGGACAAAAATGCCACTTACACCATACTGTGGGACCTCTGTTGTTTTCATAGGGATGAGCTGTGTGTTATTTTGGAGATATTAGAGCAAGCATGGGTGTTTTTGCCTCGATTATTTGCTCTTGTTGGGGTGGTGGTTTACTTATGCATTCAGATTGATGTGCGCTTTCTTTTTGTAAGGGCTATTTTTTTGTGGGGCGGGGGGGGGGGGGGGGGGCACGGCACGTGTGTCAATGGTTGGCTCCGACCTCACAGCGTTGGGTTGAAGTGAGGAGGACCATCACAAGCCACTACATGGAGTTTACGAGTACCTCGTGAAATCCCCGACCCCGGTTTTTCTTCTCAGGAAACAGTTTTTCTGCCAACATATTTTCCAACATGTTTTCGCCCGCACCTATCCTTCCCTGGCATTTGAGAACTAATGGCTGGCAGTGGGTTGAAAATGGGTTGCAAAATGGCGCATATGTGCCCAATTTTATGGCATGAACTATGCCTCAAAATGATCAGTGCATTATGTGCATGACTGGGCCCAAACACCATCCCAAGGCCCCATTGCAGCACGACAGGGCATGCAGCTGGGGGATACAGCGGTAGTTGTGTTTTAGGAAGGGAGAACC
This sequence comes from Eutreptiella sp. 'Long Island Sound 2002', assembly GCA_964036045.1. NCBI lineage: Eukaryota > Euglenozoa > Euglenophyceae > Eutreptiales > Eutreptiaceae > Eutreptiella > Eutreptiella sp. 'Long Island Sound 2002'. The sequence continues at coordinate 32,081,841 of OZ038387.1, forward strand.
ACCCTTGCATCCATGCAGACGATGACGAAGCAACAGTTGGTGGACAAAGCCAGAAACTAGCTGGTCCACCAAAGAAGGTAGGTGACTGTTCCACCCCGGAACAGTGTTCATATCCTCTTTACAACTGCATTGCTGGTGTTCTGGTCTTCATCAACCGCCACATCCAGAAAAGTAAAGGTTTTCACCAAACACATTGTTATCAGGACAAAAATGCCACTTACACCATACTGTGGGACCTCTGCTTGTTGTCATAGCTCTCTTGAATTTATATCCGCTCTCTGCCTCGACTTCTATTTTGAAATACTTTACGAGAAGCTTCTTGGAATTGTAGCCTTCCTCTGAATGATTGGAGGTATATGACCAATACACAGTCTTGGAGCAATGGATCTTGGATGCATTCACTTTCAAACATGTAATCTAACACTTCGTCACTAAACTCCTGCCCCTTGCTCCATCGTATCTGCAAAAAGAAAACACAGGTTGGATGACCTGTGGGCTCCAGCCAGAAACCATGGTGCAAAGATGCATGCAGCTGCTGAGGTTCTCCTTGCAGGAGGGGGGGGGGGGGGGCGTTGTTCGTCTGCTCCCAGGGGATCCAGCACCCAGCGGGCCACCGCTGGGGCCCCTGAGGCGCCCTGTGGAAAGGAATGGTGGGCCAGGCAAGAGAAGGAACCTCCGACCGGGGTGGGCAGAACCAAGGACGACGGCGCCGTCATGGTGCAGCGTAAATCACCCGGGACACCATGCTGAGCAGGGCACGTGGGGCTCACACACACGGAGGCACAGAGAGGCAGGTTGTGGACGGCCTGAGGACGGAGGTGCGTGGACAGCAAAAACAGTCAAACGACCCCCACAACAACCAGCACAACCCCAGTACGCCAACTACTGGGAGCCGCTGAAACGACAGCAGCAGGCGCACCGGCCGCAGTGGCCGACACAAAGCAGCGACCGGACACAACATGCGAAGGGAAGAACAGGTGACTGTCCAGGACCCTGTAAAGAAACAACAACCAGACGGAATGTCACACAGGGGGTTGGAGGGGAGGCAGGAGGCCAAGCGTTGAACAACATTGCAGAAAGGTGTCGCTACTGTTTTTTTGCACCCTCTCATCATTTGTGGGTCTCATCATGTGTGTACGTTTGTGGACATGAGTCTGGGGTGCCGCTGGACGCTTGTTTTCAGAAACCTGGTAACCTGCTTTTGCTGCTGCTGCTGATGCTGCTGTTGCCGCACCCGCAATTGTATTTGCATTTGGTTTTGGTTTGTCAGCAGCAGTGCCAATGGAAGGCGGATGCTACAGTGCTGCTCAGCCTGTAGGCTCCTTGAAAGGCGCCTGGTGCTGGACGTGCTGTCCGTCTTTAGGGCGGGCTGAGCACTCCCCTGCCCTGAGGAAATTTCTCAGTGGCAGGGTCACAATGGTGAGCCCAAGGTGTTGATGCCATTGCGGACCGGAACCCCATGGGGCCAACACTTGCACCCCTTGTAACGGTTTGGGAAGGGGGGGGCAATAGCAGGCGGGGGTCATGATTGTTGATTCTTGATCAGGAACGCACTTCACATGTGGATGCTGCACAAACAGCATTTGCCAGGGCTGTTAAATGAAAGCCTTTTGCCGACGCCCCTCCCTCATTCAGAGGGTCCCCTACCCTCTGGATTTTGTCCGAGGTTGTTAGTATGACGGGGGCTGAGGTCAGCCTGAGCAATCCAAGTTTGGTGGGAGTTTAATCCGAGGCCAATTTGATGTCAGCCCCAACTTAATCTGAGGGGGGCCGAGGGTGGCCACCTTTCTCCATACTACACGGTGCCAAACATCTCAGTTTTGGATGGGAGGGGGCCGAGATGCCGGAAAACGGCATTTTCAGTGGGTAGTGGGGTGTAGTGCGGAAAATTTCGGACGTAATTTGAGGGCCAAAGAGGGAAAAGTAATGGGAATTGTGCAAAGATTGGGGGTTGGAATGAGGGGGAATGGGGCCAGTTGGTTGGGGGAGATGCTTGTGATAACGGGGTAGAAGTTGTGGAAATCTCTGGAATGCTGCAAAGTGTGTCAATATGGCATGCAGAGGGGCTGATGGGGTGGGCGATCCATGAAGGCAGTTGCAGCGGTGTCTGGGCACCTATCTGACCACGTTATGCACAGACACTGGGACTGGTTGCACGGTTTTTTTTCTCAGACACTTGCTTCATGTCCGCCTTCCACCGCTTCCCTATTGGGAACGCTAATCCTGCGGCACCCGCGGCACGCAATTTGGGTAGTTATCATGAAACATGGTTCCTTCTGTGAACCGTACTTTTGAAAGGGGAGTGGTTATCGCAACATTTTTCTCCGACCTGAATATTGTGCCTTGCCCTTGCGCCCGTTTGACCTATTTATTTCACCCCAATTTGAGGGAAATTAATGCGGTGCTACTTACCCCACAGCTACTTACCCTTGCCCTGCGGCTCCTGCGGCGCGCAGGAAATATTCCCATTTCCCCCCCATTGTTTCCCCGTTTTCCTTCTTTCCCCCCATATCCCCTTTGGAGCCTTTTCGCCAGCCGGTTCAGGGATGGTCTGGGCGTTGATATCCAGTACATCAAGTACACTGCTCCAGCTCTGCTTCTTGTTCTCTGACAGGAGCCGCTCTGGATCTGTTGGGATGGGCTACGGCGACCCTCACCCTTATTCCCGCACCCCCACCAGCGTTGGGTCCTTCCGGCCCGGCTTTGGCAGCAGATCGGGCAGTGTCAGCGGCGGCGTGGTCATGACCACCGACGGTGTTCCCCCCTTAATGCCCCAAGGAAGCTCTGCAAGTCTGCTGCGATCCACCAGCGCGCCGCCGCAACAGTTCCAAGGAAGTGTCAGCAGCCAGGCGAGCGTTTCTCAGCACGGGTGGGGCAGCCCAGGCCAGGGGAGTGGCAGTCCTAACTCTGGGAGCTTGGCTCGGCGTAGCAGCCATGGCAGCGCAACTGCCAGCGTGGCCAGCCTGCCAGTGCGTGCGGGTAGCGCAGTCCACACGTACACTCATCGTGCGTCTTTCAGTGGGGCGGCAACTCAGTCGGGTTGGTAGTGAAGCAAAAGGCTGAAACAAGCTCTCCGTGTATCTTCGGCGCGGCCCCTGGGGCACCCTTAGAATTGTTTTAAGGCATGGTCTGCACCACCTGTCCTGGGCCGGTGGCACCAATGAAAGTAGCAGTGTGTCCGTTTGGGTGTTGCACTGTCCTGTCCGTTGGGCTGCATTTCTGGTCGGAGGTGTCTGACTGCCAGCCTGTTTGCAAATACAAGGTAGGCCCCCAAGCATTCATCCTGGCAGCCAGAGTCTCGGGCAGGGCCCAGGGAGATGGAATTTTGACAAGGGTTTGGGGCAATGCTCTTTTGGCCACCTGCCAACCATTTGTTTGTGCCGCCTTCATCCTTTGCTGCAGGCGCTCCCTCCCTTCCGTGCCCGAGCAGATGATGCGTGCTTTACGTCTCTAGTGATTCAGTTCTCCGGTGTGCCCTAAGGGCCGCCATGCTGCTCGTTGACCAACGTCAATTTGATGGTCCATGGATCTCCTAACATCCCTCCCAGCAACTGTTGGTTCTCGATACTACAGACCGCCCTGATGTGCAGTCCTGCGGCGTCAATCCTGTTTGCAGTTTTTCCTCGGCCCCACATTAGGCTCTGCCGCCCCCCCCCCTTCCCTCGAATGCGATATGATTCAAAATGGGTCCCTTGCTGCGTTTGCAAACCTCGCCGCATTCAGAGGATGCTCATCAAGGGAGCACGTCTTCGGTGCAACGCGGTCTGTTTTCGCCCAATGCCGAACACGAAACAAGCGAAACCTGCCATCAACACTGGTCCTGTCTTCGTGCCAGGAACGTTGTTTTGTTGGCTGTGTCTGGTACAGTGTCAAGGCACAGTGCTCCAAGTACAGGACAGAATGGCCTAGCGCATTTCATTGGTTGCTCGGTATCTCACTTGCATGTTTTGGTGGGGAACCGGACTGTGGTGCCACAAAAGCACAAGATATCTCAAAACTGTTCGATGAAAAATCTGAAAACCCATTTTCTCTGGATAGAGCATGGTCCCAGGATTCAAATGAGTCCCAAGAAACCCCATATTTGGTATAATGGCTGGGAGAAAGGGTCATTTTAGTACAGGCGATGGACTAGTACTGGCGGTCACCAAAATCTGTCAAAAAGAAACGCCCTGCTCCTGCCAGGCCAACCTCCCCCCCGCCCCAGACGAAGGTTGCAAGTTAAGGCCAGGCAGGTTTTGAGTCAGGTTACAAATTGTGTCACGAAATGTGCCATGATTCAATGCTAGGATCTGGGTGCAGGGGTTGTCATGGCGCCCTGCCCGCCTCTCTCAATTTGGGCCAGACCTTATGGACACGCACCATAAAGGACAGCATGCTCCCTTCAGCATTGTGGTGGACTACTGGTGTGCGGTTGTGAGGCCAGAGTGTCTGTGAGTCGACAGCAGTCTATTTGCATGCCATTTGCAGTATCTGCTGTTGGGTCTAATTCATCTGGTTGTGTAGCATCGGCGTTTCACAGCAAGATTGCACAATGAACCTTGCATGACCCGTCTCATCTTGCTGCACTGGGCCCACTTTCAAAACATTTTGTGACTTTAGAGGGGCCAAAATGGCTTACCACTGGCTCAAAATGGGCACGGTTCACTTGTTTGGGCACCCCAAATGCTCCGGGATCATTTTGGAAAAACGCATTTTTGGCCCATTTTTGAGCCATTTTTGGTACCAAAACACCCATTTTCAAGGCATTGTGGGGTTTTTGGAGGGCCAAAACGGGCCACCATAGGCTCGAAATGTGCCAAAAACACTTGTTTTGGCATCCTGCGCGGTCTGGGATCATTTTTGATAGAAGTCATATTTTTTTGCACCTTGTGAACATTGTTGACTCGTTTTGGCACCCACCTCTTTGGGCTTCTTCATGCAACTTGCCGTAGCCCTTTGGGCCCGGGGGTCTAGGCGTTCGTTTGGGCATTCTTGGGGGATCGAAACCACAAGAAGTGGGTGGTTGTAGGTGGACTAGGTGCCCTCAAAATCGTGTTTTGAGCTACGTAGCCCAAGATACGGCGTGTTGTTGGTCTCAAGGTGACAACGGGTGTACTTTGCAGGAGGATAGAAAGGTTGAGACTTCTTGGTTTAGAACGTGATGGTGATGAAGTTGATAGCAGTCCCGAATAGTAAGGATACTAAGGGTGGTCGTAACGAGTGGAATCACGGTGAAGCGAAAGCCAAATATTGATGCACAAAAACAATTAATGCAGAAAGGCTTAGTAACACATCCCCTAGCAAATGCATGAGGAGGGTTATGAATCATGGTGGTGGCAAGCATGGACAATGAAAGATAGTTGCTCTACACTTTTTATGGTGTATTGCGGCGACATTTTTTGGGAACATGCTCCTCCTCCCTAGGCATTTCATCATTGTGTTTCCAAGCCCGCAAGGAGATAGTGAAGCGGGGCAATTTGGAAGACTATGCCTTTTCGATGCATCAAAAGCATAGATTTCACCATGACGAAGATAGATGGTTGAGTTGTCCCATCTGAAGGGGAGCAGATCACCAAAGGGAATAAGGAAAGAGGCCTTGGTGACAAAGCACTCGTCATCAACGCCGGGGCGCGCGGTAGAAGAAGGTGAAAGAAAGACATTGCAGAAAATGGCATTGGCTAGGTGCAGATTCATGCAACGGAAAAGAGTTGCCATTCCCGGACGGTGTGGTTGATTGGGCCCTCTAGTAGGGAAGACATACGTTCCCTCATTGTATTGCCACTTTTGCAAGGTGCTACTTGCGAGCATAGCGGCAAAAATGGGATACGGATAACACTTGCCAACCAATGCAGGATGTGTAGTGGTGTCAATAGAATGGTGATCAGTAAATGTATGATGCATATCAACCCATTGATCAGTAAGAGTCATAGCAAATAATGCTTGTTGGTCGGGGAAAGTGTTCGCAAATTGGCACCTACCCCCCCCCCCCTTGTAATAGCTACAGTAGGCGTAGGGACCGTAATAATTTGGTACCTAATTTTAATTCGGTACAAATGTAGTGCAGCCGCATAACGCATGGGTTTGGTGACAAATTTGCCAGCTACATAGGGTCATGGACATATTTGCTGTGCGTGTTTGCCCACTTGAACCCACATAGCTCTGATTTGGGGGATATTTGTGAACTATCTCCCCCTTTTTTGCACCAGCTCACTCATACCATGCATTCTCTCACGTGTATGTCGGTAGTTGTATGTGTCGTGCGCAAGCCACGCCCTTGTAATAGCTACAGTAGGCGTAGGGACCGTATTAATTCCGTACTTTGGCGTAGCTATTACAAAGGGGGGGGGTATGACAAATGTTGAACGAAAGCATTGCTCCACATTGATAGTGATGATTGCCGCAAGCATATGAGGGTTGTTAAGCTGCAAACAAACTTGGATAAAGAGAAAGCGGAAGATGTGGACGGGAAGCAGCAAAGAACATAGAGTAGATTGCTTGCATCAATAGAGGTGTAATGATGTGGTTTGTTCCTTAGGAAAGAACGCCTCTTGCGGACCTTGGAATGTCACTAAAAAGCCCAATTTCCGCATTGGTGAGTTTGCGGATTTCCACTAGAGGAAAATCGTGCTTGTTGAGGGTTGTTGCGAGGCGTTGCGCATCAGACACATCTTGAACCGCGAAAGCAACGATATTGATGTGCACAATTGTGGCATTTGGAGGCATGAGCTTGCCAAGTTTGATGAGGAGAGGAAATTGAAAATGAGTCTCCAAAAAATTTGCAACTCTCTGATACAATGTTTGGTAGAAGGTGTTACCGTAAAGCACGCTATTTTGCAACAGGGATGTAGTACAAATGAAACATGGTTGTTTGTCCCATGAAGGAGCGCTCAAAGCAAATGTGGATGGCTCGGTCAACGTGTGATGTCAAGCACAGATGATTGTTTCACCTTTGGAAAGTGCAAGCAGTGCTCGCATGATGTATTGACCACGTGGGTTCTCCGAGTAGGGTCTGTTGTTGTTCTTGGCGCAAGCGACTTCTGCGGGAAGCTTTTTTCCACCATTGATATGCACCGGAACCACATGATGGAATGCAAATAGGACGAAGCCCTCCATAAATACAAATTTTGGCAGCCCGTTGGCCACTTAGAACATCCATTGGCCAAAGAAGGACAACTTCTACAGCCAGGAGAAGCAAAAGAAGACCATGTAAGTGACGCAACATCACATGGGAATTGCAAATCATACGGCAAATAATAATGGGACGCGGTGAAGCGGAAGCCAGTTGCCAAAGCAAAAACAAAATCCTGTGTAGAACAGCCGGCATGCGATGCAATTGTGAAACATAATCGACACACACTATGCAAAACACACAGCAACCATCTGTACCTCTTGTATGCCCACAATGGTAGTGTAGTAGTATTGCGGCCAAACTTAATGTAGCTCAAATCGAGCAAGCGGATGTATGACACCATGAACCTACCCTATACATAGCAATAAATGCCCCATTGCCCCTTTAGCGACCCATAGCCTAATGAAAAAGAATTCAACTCATTACGCACCATGCACCAAGCAAATTAGCACATTAGTACTTGTGCAACCCCCAATCCACCTCCTTTCCCCCACACTAGCATAAAAAAAGAATATTGCCATCAGAAGCTAGTAGCAAACATTGATGGGGTCGCGGTCAAGTGAACGCCACTTGCCAAGACCAAAAAAAGGTCCCCAAATAAGGACCGGGGCGGCGGCGGGGGGGGGGTATTATCTTTACAAACTATTCGGCAAACATTGATGGGATCGTGGTGAAGCGAAAGCCACTTGCCAAGACAAAAAAGGGTAGCCAAAAAGCAAGAGGGGGGGGGGTAGTTCAATGGCTTTTTCAAATCTTAAATGGTCAAATGTGGGTCAAAGATGGCTCAAAATAGCCTTTCCACCCCTTGTTTGAGCACTGCAAGTGGTCCAGGAACAATTTTGAAAAAAAACATTGTTGACCATTTTTGGACCCACAGGTGACCCCCGTAACCCTACCCTAGCATGTGCCCTATGAGCACCCAACCTCTGTGCGGTGCCAAATTGGGGCATTGAAGGGTGATGATAGCGTGGAAATAGCTTGCAATTGATCCCCTTCATCGTTATTAATCACTAGAGGGGTGCCCAACACATTCCATGGCGACCAAGCATAGCACATGAAGGTGGAATTGGAAAAAGCATGCAAAAAGGAAGCTTTTCAAGGCTGATTTTTGGGGTGTTTTGGGCCCAAAAAGAGGTTGTTGAGGCCGCCAATCAGGTGCAATACGCACTAGACGATGATCGAAGGTGTTCATCATATATAGGTTGGTTCCAATGCAAATGCACCCCTCCAAGGATATCCTAGGCACCCAAACTGCCCGAAAAAAGGGCTTTTTTTTGGATTTTTGACAGATTTTGAAAACAGGGTCCGCCACTTGCGACACCCGCTCATGGCCGCCACCGTTGAGTTTCTTGCTCAAACTGTGTGTGATTGTCCTTCACACCCATAGGTATCATCCACTAAAAGTCCAGCTCAATTTGAAGCACCACGACGGAGTTGCGATTTTTGCCCATTTCGCGCGTGCTTGTTGCTTGCTGCTAAACCTGATAGGTCCACCCTGGACAGTAAAGAGGGTTATAAAACCAAGACTGGTTCCACCAGCTCGGTAACCCTCACCCTAAGTCACACTGATATCCATGTACTGGTGCACAGACACCTCTGGCCATGCCTAAGCCCGCAGCAACACACAGCCACTCCTGCACCTACTCCCGAATTCGCTGGTGTTGTACGAATGAGGCATCCTCCAACTCAGGCAGCTACATATGCTTCTAATACATCTGTCCAACTTTTGTGCGTTGCTGTCTTGCAATTGTCCAAGTGATTGGTTTGATAACTATGGTGACATTATGGCTGCATTCAACCAACCCCCCAAACCCCTCCCCGATTTGGGGTGCTGCCTCCATCGGCTAGCTGCCGTGGATTCACTGGATCCAAGTTGCACGTTCACATCTCTGTGTTTCAGCAGTCTCCTCACGGCTTGTGGATTACTGCATACCTGGGGTGCTGCACTGTGCTGTGCCCTGTTGTGTCGTGTGTTGTATTGTGTCATGTCATGTCATGTCGTGGTGTGTTTGATGCATGATACTGTGCTGCAATGTGTCGTGTTGTGTTGCACTGTGTCAGTGCGGTGTCGTCTCGTTGTAGGTGCACATGCATGGGGGAGTGCAGTCCCTAGTAACAGCGTTCCCAGGGTCATATTTCATGCCCCGGGATCATGGTTACAGTCATGCCCACCAGCGTTGCTGCTCACAGTCACTTGGATAGGCAACCCCATAGAATCACAGCAAAGGCTTTCCCCGCATCCAGTACCAAGGCCCTCCTTTGGGACTTCTCTGACCTACTCACTCGGGCCGAGGAAGGACTACCTTTCTTTCCTACCTTTTGTATTGATCTGTCCGGAAGCACTGCATTTCGGAATGGTCCATGTACACTCCATCACTATCACTGATCACGGGTTCGGCCGGGCCCCAATTGGGCGCCGTTCATCGGCACCCCTCGTCCGCCTCTCGTTCACATGCAGAACGAACGGTCCATTGCTAACAGTTGGCCCTGAAGGGGGCTTCGGGCCGACCCACCAATTTCAATGGGGGCTTGGGGTCGACCACCCAGTTGCATGGCACTCCGATTGTTGCTGGGAGGGGGGGTCAGGGGATCGCCTTCATCCGAACAGTCCAATGGCCAACGAACCTGAGTCCAGCGAACCCATGCCATGATGGTAGGCGACCGATATGAGCAGTGTTCCAGTGAGAAAGCTGAGTTCAGTCACGAATAATAGATCTGCAAGTCACGAGTCAATGCGCAAGACCGCAACTTCTGCCGCGTTTGGTTTTTGCCACCATTTTTTTTGTTTTTTTTGTGGGGTTTTTTGTGATTTGCACCCCTTTCGCCTCTGCAAATGTCGTTGTTCAATGACTCACAAGAATTGTGATATGGGAAGGTCCCCCGTAAATAATGTAAAATGGGGGCTCGCGGGTTTGGAGAGAGGGGACAGTCTACGCACGGTGCTTCTCTTGGGAAGTCCTTGGCAGAATGTGGTTGGCATTTTGAAATTGTCACAGGACACCAGTATGTCATTGACCCCCCACCCCTTGCCGACCTTTGAAAGGCTTGCTCTGCTGGCGATTCTTGGCAGTGAACGCACAAAAGGCACAACCCCCCGAATCCGCCGATTTATTCGCTATTTGCCACCGATCCATTTCGCAGGCACACCGTGCAAAGTAACCCAACCGACCCCAACCGACGGCAGTTGGTAGATCCCCAACAGCGGTAAGTAGGCGATAACCGTTGATCCTTCACTGGTAGGGGTTGGAGGTACTTGACGGGACTCAGCACTTAGTTGATGGATTTTGGCACTTACCGAACGACACTCAGTGCCGGAGGTTGCACACAAGACATCGTGCATGACTATGACATGGGTTCCAGTCTGTTCGCTGTTCTTCAATGCCAAACGGCACTCCTCACAGGCGTTCGCAGTTATCCCCAACATGTCTGTGTCTTTTCCATAGGGCATGGCGGCGCTCCAGCCAGACCCCCCCCCCCGCCCGCAACACCCTCATTCTTGCCAAGATGCTTCATTTCCCAGGCCATCGGAGCCAGACTTCCATGTGTTCGAAGTGTTTTTCAGCTAAAGACCACCCATGAAAGGTCGATGGTGCATGGAGGGCAGTCGCCATGCCGTGGACTCAAGTTGGTTACGCGAGGTTGGTTGAGGATGAACAGACGGGATTTGGCATGCAATTTCTGGTGCACTGACTTGTTCCTGGGGTCTGGGCATCGTGGATTCCAGCTGTTTTGCCCCCTCCATATTGCTGACCACCTCCTTGGAACCCACCCTGTGCCATTCTTGCTGCACAGCTGTCAGGAGGGCAGGATACAACCTTTCTGTTGGGCTAGGGAGAGTGGGACTGCATGGTGCAGTAAGGACCACGCACCATGGTCCCCCTCCTGCCATGATTGGCATTCCTGGCTGTTGGCCAGTCTGGGGGAATGCCCACGGATGTCAGTTGCGAAGGGTTCCATGCTATGGGCATCCTTGAGTATGACAGTGACCATGAGATTAGTTGCATTGAAATTGGTCAATCAGGCAGCCCAAACCTGCCTCACGCAAAATAGAAGGGATGTGGATGCATAACCTGGTTTCAGACTCAGCTAATCCTCACTACGTGTCAGATCCGCTACCACAGTCATTTGTGGGATCATCGTAGCACTGGACAGTTCTGAACCTTGATCCCGAGGGGTTACCTCGAGTACTGTGACGCAAGCAGGCTACGCCAGCTCATCTTGGTCTGAGGCAAAAAAAATAGAAGGCATAGGATATGTGGATGGATGGATGGATGAGCCCCCCCCCCTGCCCCCCCTCCCCCTCCTCCCCTTCCGATGTTGTCACATTTGGTGCGTAGCAAAATTCAGAAAAAATTTTCTCTGGCGCCTTTGGCGCTCATCTGGGGAGTGGGGGTAATATCCATTCTCTCACTGGTCATCTGGGTGGGTCTCATCCTGGGTGCCTTGTTTGCATGTCTTTTCCCTTTGCTCAGGATTTCAGTTGGCCTTGCTCCTTGTTCATTACAGAAACAACAAGTCTGCTTTCATCCAGAAGCCTCCAGCAGTGGACAGCAATTATCCAGAAGCCTCCAATAGATAACAACAACGAGAACAACTTTGTTCCGGCGCCTTTGGCGCCAATGAAGAGCCATCTACCATCAATAACCATAGGAGGAGGGGTGGTCTAGCCACCCCCCCCCTGCTTCTTTCCAACCCCCCCCCCCCCTCTCTTCTAATGTTAGACTGGGCCAGGGTCGGGAGGGTGGGTGGATGCCTTGGTGGTGGGGGGGGGTTAGGCCAATGGGTGGGTGGTGGGTCCAGTTTCACCCCCCCCCCAAGCTTGAACAAAAGTCTTGATATGGATCATGAAGACAAATGCAGACATACTTGATTGCACTTTTGGCCGGCTATTTTTCAACCATTTGATAAAAAAGCGATGACAGGGGCTTTGAGTATAGGTTGGGATCTCAATCCCCCCGCTGACCAACCCTACGCCAATCACGGTGCTGCGCGCGTTGTGTGCACGGTGCAACGTCGGAGGGTTGTGCAAACAAATCATCGTAATACAAAAGGTTGCTAATCAGCAAGCTGTTGCCACTGAATGCAACAATTGGCTGATGCCGTTTGTGTGTAGGGAGAAGGCAGCTTTTGGGGAGGAACTGGGCATAAAGGATGCATGCCTACCCCCCCCCCCCTCTTGTATAAGCTACGCCCTTGTCCAAGCTACAGTAGGCGTAGGGACCGTAATAATTTCGTACGTAATTTAATTACGTATGAAATGTAGTGCGGCCACATGTGACGTGGGTTTGTCATCACATTTGCCAATTCCAGCACATGTGGCCCCGTGCTGGTGCACCAGGATTTTTTTTTCCCGTCTGATGCATCCCATAGGTCCTGAACTGCCAATTTCAGCACATGTGGCTTGTGCACGTGTATGTTGGCAGTTGTATGTGTTGCGCGCAAGCCACGCCCTTGTCCAAGCTATAGTAGGTGTAGGGACCATAATGATTATGTACATTGACGTAGCTTATACAGGGGGGGGGGGGGGGGGGGCAAGATAAAAGCTTCACTTGCAGTGTGTTTTCTCATCTTGCCCCAACAACGGACATGTCAATGAATTTGGAGCTATCGGTGGTGTCTTCTACCTGCGAGGCACTACCAACAAGCGTGTGCCTCCCACCATTGTGGGCCCATCATCCACCCTAGATTGTGTGGCCATCCCGCAATGTGTACTTCTCTTCCATATAGTCCAGGCACACCCTTTTCTTGCATTTGGAGCATCCACACCCTCCCTTCTTTGGGTTGTGAGAGTTGTGGCCCCTTTTCTATCAACAGAATATGGCCTCCATCGCAGGGGCTGTGGGCAACTGCAAGGTCTTTGGAGTGGAGACGACCATTGTTGCATGCAAATCCCTTGGGCCACCGCGTCCCGACCTTCTTTTGGCGAACGGTGTACTTTGCACTGAAACACGTGGTGTGATGACACCACCCTCAATGGGGAATTGCTGCTTTTTCCAATGAATGTTTTTTTCTTTTTTGAAATCACCTCGCAGAGGTTGTTAGATCAAAGCCAGGCAGGCGTATACAGGGGAAAACACCACATACCCCCCATTTTGGGCCTTTGTGGGCCTATTCGCGTACCCTACCCCAAGGGGTTGAATTGTGAAAATTATTATTTTGTCCAATAAACGCATCCCCCAATGAGGTTTTGGTCCGCCCCCCCCCCCCCACCCCCCCACTTGAAACCCACTTCTTTGAGGTTTTGAGGGAGCTTGGGGGGGGGTCAAAAAAAGGACCCCCCCCTTTTTTTGAGTCGAAAATCAGGATTCACCTCGCAGAGGTTGTTAGATCAAAGCTAGGCAGGCGTAAAGAGAGAAAATCCCACATACCCTGCATTTTGGGCCTTTTTGGGCCTATTCGCGTACCCTACCCCAAGGGGTTGAATTGTTAGTTTAACCCCTTGTAAAATCATTATTTTGTCCAATAAATGCATCCCCCACTGAGTTTTACGTCCGGACCCCCCCCCCCCCCCGCCAGACCCCCCCCACTTGAAACCCACTTTTTGGAGCTTTTGAGGGAGGGGGGGGTGGGGGGGGTCAAAAAAGACGCCACCTTTTTTTGGGTCGAAAATCCTGAATCTTTTGGTTTTTTTCTGATTTTGAGCAGAAAAAGTGTTTGCGGGTCCCGACTCCATGGGGTTTGTATGGGGCGGAGTGGGACGAGCGCTTTATGCGGTTTGTGCATTTTGCGGCCATTTAGGCGTTTATTTACGTGTTTTTCACCCTATTTGGGTATTGGGCGCAAGGGGGGGGGGGGCTCCCAAGGGATTGGTACACAACCTGCCCATGCAGTTTTTCACCCTGGGCAGCTCAAAAATTGAAGTTTTCGAAACTTGTTTTTGTGATACCGTGATCACTTAAAATGACCATCCAAGATATGTAAAGCATGTTTGAGGCCGTATTTGTGTCGTTTTCCCCCTATTTTTGTGTGTGCGTTGCTTGGAGTAGATTCTCTGCGAGGTGGACTTGCCGAAGGGAATAGAATCGTTTGGTTTTTCGATTTAGAGCCGAAAGAGTGTTTCCGGGTCCCGACTCCATGGAGTTTGTATGGGGCGGAGTGGGACGAGCACTTATGCCGTTTATGCATTTTGCGGCCATTTTTGGTATGTTGGCGGTTTAGGCGACCTCGGTGACCCCGTGGTACCCACTCTGAGGGGTGTGAGTGGGGATGTTGTGACAGTATATACCTACTAGGATACAAAAGGACGTTTTTTTGCAATTTGTAGCCTTGCCGAGGGCCGGTCACAACCCGTGCCAAAGACGGGAAATGCCTGCTTCCACCAATAATGGCCTAGTGAATGGGCCGGTACACAACCTGCTAATGGAGTTTTTCACCCTGGGCAGCTCAAAAATCATTTCGCAGACGTTGTTAGATCAAAGCGAGGCAGGCATATATACGGGAAAACACCACACACCTCCCATTTTTGGCCTTTTTGGGCCTATTCGCGTACCCTACGCCAAGGGGTTGAATTGTTAGTTTAACCCCTTGTAAAATCATTGTTTTGTCCAATGAACGCATCCTTCAATGAGGTTTTGCTCCTCCCCCCCCCCCTAGACCCCCCCCACTTGAAACCCACTTTTTTGAGGTTTTGAGGGAGGGGGGGGGGGGGTCAAAAATGCCGGAAAAAATGACCCCACTTTTTTTTGGGTCCAAAATCATCAATCTTTTGGTTTTTTTTTTTTGGATTTTGAGCCGCAAAAGTGTTTCCGGGTCCCGACTCCATGGGCTTTGTATGGGGCGGAGTGGGACGAGCGCTTCATGCAGCTTATGCATTTTCTGGCCATTTTTGCCATGTTGGCGGTTTTGGCGACCTCGGTGACCCCGTGGTACCCACTCTGAGGGGTGTGAGTGGGGATGTTGTGACAGTACATGCCTACTACGATACGGAAGGACGTTTTTTGCAGTTTGTAGCCTTGCCGAGAGCCGGTCACAAACCGTGCCAAAGATGTGCAATGCCTGTTTCCACCAATAATGGCCCAGTGAATGGGCCGGTGCACAACCTGCTCATGCAGTTTTTCACCCCGGGCAGCTCAAAAATGGAAGTTCTCGAAACTTGTTTTTATGATATTGTGACCACACGATATGACCATCCAAGGTATGTAAAGCATGTTTTAGGTTGTATTTACGTGTTTTTCACCCTGTTTGGGTATTAGGTTTGGCGGGGCGGGGGGTGGGCTCCCAAGGGATTGGTACACAACCTGCTTTTGCAGTTTTTCACCCTAGGCAGCTCAAAAATTGAAGTTCTCGAAACTTGTTTTTATGATATTGTGATCACCGAAAAGGACCATCCAAGGCATGTAAAGCATGTCTTAGGCTGTATTTACATGTTTTTCACCCTTTTTGGGTATTGGGCGCACGGGGGGGGGGCTTCCAAGGGTCTAAAGCGACATGTGATCTACCAAGTGAAGTGCATCATACTCAAAACACTTGGACTTTGAGTTGTCACTGTGTCTACCGCGTGAACACATGAGATGCTAGGATCACGCGGAGGAGCACTTCAAAACCACGCAATATGGCCATTGTGGTTCGTCCCCACTGTGGGGACTTGAGAAGGTTGGGATGTAGCCAATTTGATTCCTCTCTGCTTTGGAGAGCGCAACGCTTATGTCGCCACTTGTAAATGCATTTATTCGACCTTCTCGTGCTATGGATGTTAACTCGCCCATGTGTTTCTTGTCCGCATCGAAGACCCCTTGGGAGGGGATTTGGAGCCATAGCAGCCTTTTTTGTGGCCCCTTGGTTGGGATATGGAGCCACATCCCATGCTTTTGCATTTGCTCATTTGTGGCATTGGGGTTTGGTGAGGAACACCTGGCGTGGCGGTCCAAATGAGTTGCATCAATCATTTTGTACATTGTTGCCTTTTGCACAATTTGTATTGGGATGCTCACCCACAATGTGTTTCCATTTAGAGTTCATTGTTTTGCCGCATTTGTGCTGCGCTTCGCATCTTTTTATATGCGCCAGTGGTAAGTGCCGGGGCAATTAGGCAGAGGGAGGAGTCAATCACTACCTATCACTTTAAACCAATGATGCAAGCAACGCAGCTGGCACACAAGATGATGGAGGGGATGAGGTTGAGGTTTGTGCACTTTGGTGTTAGAAGCACCCCACCACACTTTGTGGTGAATGCAATCCAGCAATATTGTGCTGAGTGTATTGACTCACACACTTGTGGGGACAAAGCTATTTGTTGGGCGCAACACATGTCACATGTAAGTGGCTATTAGACCTTTGACTTTACGTTATGTGCTGCATGCCTGGTAGCGAAGGGTCTAGTGTTGATTTTGATATGTTTGGGAGGCTTCTTGGGGGGAGGGTAAAGCTGCGGTGCACCACGGCGCAAGGCGGAGGGACAGGTTCGCCACCCCTATGTACCACGGCACAGGGCGGAGGGATAGGGTTGCCCAGCCGTGGGCACATCGGCACATGGTGGAGGGATAGGTTCCCCACCCCTGTGCACCACGGTATAGGGTGGAGGGATAGGGTGCCCCACCCTTGTACACCATAGCACAAGACGGAGGGACAGGTTTTCCTGCCCCTGTGAACCACGGCACAGGGCGGAGGGACAGTGTGCCCCACCCCTAGGCATATGAGCGCAGGGCGGAGGATCAGACTCCCCTCCCTAGTGCACCACAGCAAAGGGCGGCGCGACAAGTTCCCCAACCCTGTGCTCCATAGCACATGAGGGAGCGACACGTTCCCCTCCCCGGTGCACCACAGCACAAGGCGGAGGGACAAGTTCCCGACCCCTATGCCCCACAGCACAAGGCAGAGGGACAGGTTCCCCTCCCCTGCACAGCTTCCCCAGGCCCGGGCACATCAACACAAGGCGGAGGGGAAGGTTGCCCAACGCTGTGCACCACGGCACAGGGTCGAGGGACAAGGTTCCCGACTCGTGGGCACATTGGCACATGGCACAGGGACAGGTTCCTCTCCGCCGTGCACCACGGCATAGGGTGGAGGGAAAGGGTGCCCCACCCCTAGGCATATGAGCGCAGGGCAGAGGGACAGAGTCCCCTCTCCTGTGCACCACAATACAGGTCGGAGCAACAAGTTCCCCACCCCTGTGCACCATAGTATAGGGCGGAGGGATAGGTTTCCCTCATCCGTGAACCACGGCACAAGGCGGAGGGACAAGTTCCCCACTCCTATGCACCACAGCACAAGGTGGAGGGACAAGTTCCCTTCCCCTGTCTACCATGGCACAGGGCGGAGGGACAAGGTTCCCCATCCGTGGACACCTCCGCACATGGCGGAGCGACAAGTTCCCCACCCCTGTGCATCACGGTATAGGGTGGAGGGAAAGGGTGCCCCACCCTTGTGCACCATAGCACACGACGGAGGGACAAGTTCTGCGCCCCTATGCTCACGGCACAGGGCGGAGGGACAGGGTGCCCCACCCGTGGGCACGTTTGCATAGGGCGGAGGGACAGGTTCCCCACCCCTGTGCCCCACGGCACATCGGCCGGGGGACAGGGTTCCCCACCCTAGGGCACCTCGGCACAAGGCGGAGGGACAGGTTACCCACCCTTGTGCACCACGGCATAAGGCGGAGGGATAGAATAACCAACCCTTGTGCGCGTCAGCTCAAGGCCCAGGGACACATTTCCCTCCCCTGTGCACCACAGCACAAGGTGGAGCGACAAGATGCTGACCCCTCTGCACCGTGGCACATGGCCGATGGACTGGTTCCCTCCCGGGTGCGCCACATTACAGAGCGGAGGGACGGGTTCCCCTCCCCTATGTACCACGGCACAGGGCAGGGGGACCGGTTCCCCACCCCGGGGCACATCGACACAGGGCGGAGGGACAGGTTGCCCAACACTATGCACCACGGCACACGGCGGAGCAATAGGGTTCCCGACCCCTGTGCACCACGGCAAAGGGCGGAGGGACAGGGTGCCCCACCCTCAGGCAAAAAGTAATTGCCCGCCGGGCCGCCCGCCGGAGGCCAATAAATGCGTTTATGCGTTTGTTTTCGCGATTTTCACCGTTTTGGCCCCGTTTGGACCGTTTATTGATATTTATTGATGTTGTTTCTGTGTTTTTTTGTGTTTTTCAGAGGTATTTGAAAGGTTTATGTGGTTTTCATTGCCTATTGCCTTTTTTTTGGGGGCTTTTTTTAAATCTAATTTGTCACAGAATTCACTTGTCAGCTGATTTTTTGAGGTATTCATGAGTGTCGCTACACGGTCCAAGGGTTCGATAGACAATATACAAGGTAGAAACTACAAACCATAAAATACAAAGTAGGAAGTACAAAGTAGAAAGTAGAAAGTATGAAAGGAGAGATAACGAAACGATCCGCGAAGAGCACTAATGTCGCTAAGTGTAGCATTCTTCTCATGTGTACGGAGTCCCTACACTTGCACGCATATGGGGTCAAGCTTGTGGAGTAGATGTTCAAGTAGGGGTCTGGGTTGGGGAAACGAGGTCGCGGGAGCTCCGCAGGCGTAACGTTTGGGAAGGGGTCTCGGGCAAGGGTCGGCACACGCTTTATTAGTACAAATTTTCTCGGGTCAAAGCTATACCAAGGGTTCAGGGCCTAGAGGAAAGGGTGGGAATGGCTGCCTCATACAATCTTCTCATTTGTCCCTCTCACTAGCATCTTGTTATGCGTCCCGTTTGGGTTCGACGCGACGACGGAGGTCAATGGGTGCACCTCGACTCTGTTGCCAATGCCATAGCTCATGTGAAGCGCAACGATACGGACATCTTTCACACGCAGGTCACCCGGGTGGCAAAGAAACGGAGTACTAGGAAGGGATGGCAATTCTCTTTTGAAGATGAGATCCCACATCCACCCCTTGTGGCCAATGCCCCTCCAAGTAGTGCACCAGCGGTGGTGTCTTCCTTCTTCCGCCCTATCTCTTCTCTCCCCACATGTGCCTGCTGTGGCGACAAACTACTCAGGGATATCGTCACCTGCACGAGTTGTCATCACAAGGTTCATGTCTTGTGCACGCGGCACGGTCATTGCTTTAAATGCGTATGCCGTGTGTGTAATCAACCACCTGGGCCTCACATGCGGGCATGCAAAACATGCAAGCACCTGGTGCATACCACATGTGCAGTGCACGTCTCTTTCCGTGTGGAGGTCGTATGCAAAGTATGCACACCCGGCCGCGGGAGCACCCACCGCCTGCCAAGAAGGAGAGGCGTCGGTTCCAACCCGAATGGCAAGCTGGTCGCCCATGGTTGCAACATGCCAATGTGGTGATGTGGTGCGCTGCCTACCGTGAGTACCCCCGGCCCGGTGTGCAACAGTGTTGGGTGACTGGCAATAGACGATTGCGCCGTAGGACCGTGGAACAACACGGCAACTCGGGCTTGCACCGCAATTCCTTGGTATTGTGGGAAAGCTGTGGGACCTCAACCATGAACCTTGCCGGCGCCCATCCGCCGCGCTACCAACGGTCTCTTCCAAGTGGTGTATTGCATGGCGAAACGCGGCAGCCCACGTGCCCACATACCGGGCGATGCGGAGGCCCTAATGTTAAGTGGCGGCAACGTTACCACAGCCTACCACTCTCGCTTCTCGGTGCGCCAGATTGTGCATGCAATCGCTGCACCCATTTGCTTCGTGGAAGGTAAGGCCATTGAGACCTCGCTTTTTTTCGCGCTCGCCTCCGGCAGCTCCATGGATTGGTCAGCGAACAAGCAGGAGCTAGTCTACACCCGAACGATTCGCGAAGGCCAGGTCTGTACTGCCTTCTTGGGCTTGTGGGAACTCCACAATGGCACAGCACGGAGTATTGTTGCTGCCTACAAGCAAACCATGCTGAAGGCAGGATTGCCCATCGAAAAATGGGTGTCCCGGATGTTGTGGTATCGTGCTGATGGTGCAGAGGTCATGCAATCAACCGGCAATGGCGTGGCGGGCCTGCTGATGCAGCTGCAGGCGGAAGTGCTCGGCTACAGTGTGGGCGTTCCGATGCACGCCAACTGCCACCGCGCTGATTTGGCCTTCCGGGACGCCATGGATTCCAGCCACGTGTTCCTCGACAACGTCTCCGAGGGCATGACCTCCGTGACCGGCTGGTTCAAAAACGCGCCTACACGGTTGCGCAACCTACGTACCATGGCCATCAACATGGACATGTCGCCGTTGCGGTACGGGTGGTTGAGCCAACACCGATGGGCAGCTTTTGCAGCTCGCGAAGTTCGCGCCCTCCTGCGGACCCACGCGGCTATGGTCTGCACGTTGTTCGTGGCGCGCCCCTCCTGGAAGCGTGATAAGGGGCCACCAATTTCGTCTTCGTGGCCTCTCTCCACTTCTTGCAGGACTTTACACAGTTACACCATTCATATGTCTGGGTCAATGGGGGTTGTCGCATGTAGTGATTTTTTTGACCTGCAGGGTTGGGATTGGGGCAATGCGGGATTGGGACCGTGCATTCATATGTCTGGGTGCCTGTGGATTTGGGCAGTGCAGGTTTGGATTTGGGTCCTTATGTCTGGGTGCCTGGGTGTTGTCGGATATGGTGAATTTCTTTGACCTGCAGGGTTGGGTTTGCCTAGTTTCCTGAGTGTGACATGGTGTGTCCCATGCCCACTGCTCCACCTTGCTGTTTCCTATAGGGGGACAGAGCACATACAAGTACACAGACCAAATCAACGGTGTCGTGCCAGCAATCCAGGAGCCCGGTAACTACCTGCTGCAATGATCTGCTTTGGGGCAGAGCACCAGGCAACAGACTCGAACTAGCCCTTTTATCTGCTTTGGGGCGCACCAAAGCACCAGGCAAATTCTAATCTTTAGGACTGCACCGATTAAATTCTGTGAGAGCAAACTTTCCACGGAATCCGCCAGACTATGGCAACCGCAAGTTACTTCAGCTCGCACACCCGGACGTCCGAGCATACTACCGGGATCTGGAGGAGGACCAGCCTAGCAGCCGGAACGTCAACGCCCCTGACAGCGCAATATCGCAAGGTGTGCTCCCATTGTGTGTGGGTGACAGTGACAGTCCTAGACAGTCACAAACAGGGTAGCACAAACAAAAGCGCGGCGGTGCAGGGCAGGGCAGGGCAGGGCGGCACGGACAATCAGTTTAAAAAACATGGCACTGACCGTTGCGAAAGGTGACCCCCCCCCCCGTGGCTGTGCATCCTTAGCACTGTACACACTTCTGTGTCCCACAAATGGCAGCGTCCGCAACGTTAACGCCCCCGACATAGACACCCCGGACAACGCAATATCGCAAGGTGTGCTGCCGTCCTGTGTGGGTGACAGTGACAGTCCCACACAGTCAAAGTGACAGCCCCAGACAGGCAGGGCAGGGCAGGGCAGGGCAGGCCGGGGCGGCACAAAAAATCAATTAATTGCACACACTTCTGTCTCACACAGATGTGTGCAGTCCAACCCAGCACCAGAACGTTGACAGCCCCAACATTGACGTCCCCAACAGCGCTATATCACAAGGTGTGCTGTCGTTGTGTGTGGGTGACACTAGAAGTCCCAGTCACAGACAGGGTGGCAGAGACAACATTGCAGGGCAAGGCAGGGCAGGGCAGGGCTGGGCGGCACCGAAAATGAATAAACAAATACATGGCAGTGACTGAGTGCTACGAAAGGTGATGCCCCCCCACCTCCCCATTCGCCGGCCCTGCAGCCTCAACGTTGCACACCCTTTGGTGTCACACAGACGTGTGCAGTCCACCCGAACCGTCAAGACCTTCGTCCGAGAAGACGGACACACAAGACGGCGCAGTTTCGCAAGGTGTGCTGCTGCAGGGTGTGGGTAACAGTGGCAGTCCGAGTCACAGATTGGGTGGCACAGAAAATAAATAATTTAAAAGAGCCACGGTAACCATCCCCCCTTTCCCCACATCCACCACTTTGCACCCCCTCTGTTCGCGACAGATCTGTGTAGTCCACCCACAGCCGCTGACATGGAGACCCCCGACGGCAACGATAGCGATTCAGATCGGCATCGGCGACCATGGCTCCTCGATGTTCAACAAGGCAGCCTCGCCGAACGGGATGCCGACTCAGCCGAATGGCCTCCCGACTTTTAGTGTAGGAAGATAGGAGTATAGGAAAATAGGAGGAGGACCAGGGCTCGTTCCGGACCCCATCCGCACCCAAAAAACAGAAAAACTTCGACGCCAACTAGCCCTCTGAGAAGTGGTTACGACTTTGCATCTTTGCTTTGTGGATGGGTTGTGTCTGCGCGCTTGAGGAAGTAAGAGAATTGGCAGGTGCAAGGGACAACAACAAGCATCAAGTAACCAACAAAAGCCTAGTTAACAATCTTGTGACAAAAAGCAATTTAGCAGAATCAGATATTTTCGACCCCTAATCGAAATGTTTTCTTGCCAAAAGTCAACCTTTTGGTTGAAAATCCTGTCACACAAAGCAAAAGCTGTGTACCCAACCCAATGTATTTTCAGTTTCACTTTTACCAAGAGCAAAACCCACAAACACAAATGTTTTACCAAAATCTTTTCCCCAAAAGGAAAACCTTTTTGCCAAAAACAAAACTGTTTCACCAGAACCAACGCCATTTTGCCAAAATACAACCGTTTTTACCGGTACAACCTCCTACCTAGTCACCAATACCCCGTCGCAAAATCCTTTTAGCAAAATCAAAACCAATTTACCAAAATCAAATGTTTTCTCCAAAATTAACAAATTTTAACTAAAATCAAAACCAAAGTCATAAATTGTTTACCAAATCTTTTCACCAAATCCTTTTTTATAAAACAAACGAAAAAAAAAACAACCCTTTCACTCCTCAGCCCGCCGGCCGGCCGAGACCCCTGTCGGCGGGAGTTTACAACTGGCCTGCCCACCTTTGGGCATATGAGCTCAGGGTGGAGGGACATTGTCCCCTCCCCTGTGCGCCACAGTATAAGGCGGAGGGACAAATTCCCCACCCCTTTGCACCATAGCACATGACAAAGGAACAGGTTCCGCTCCCCTCTGCACCACGGCACAAGGCGGAGGGATAAGTTCTCCAACCCTATACACTACAGCAAAGGGCGGAGGGAGTGGTTCCCCTCCCCTGTGTCGCACGGCACAAGGCGGAGGGACGGGGTCCCCACCCGTGGACACATCGGCACATGTGTGCTATGCCATTCCAATGGCTTCAATGACAACTCTCACATGTTGCATTATCATGTAGACATGTCCGGGTCGGACTGTTGACACAACATGGCTGTTTGTATGTTGTCTTGAGACACTTTGTCTTTAGCTTTCTCCCCTTTGGACACAAAGGGTGTGATCGACGGTGAAATTCCAACATCTCACGCAAAAACGATGGTGTGGTATAAATGACCGATACCACATCGTGGTGCTTGCGCTGATTCTTGCGGGTGGAATCCCCTACTGAAATCTTGGCATGTTGCGTCCTCTTGGTCAGCATGCTTGTGTGCTTGCATATCATGACAAATTGTCGCACCTCCTGCCATCTTTGGTCTCCCGGAACTCCTTTACCTTAGACGTACTTGGGTCCTTGGGGCAGGCAATACCATGGAGTTTCACCTACATAAGTTTAACTTTCTTTTCAATGGTGATGGTTGTACCGTCCTAGCACGCAGTCTTGTGTACCAGTGGCTGTGTTTTTGCACATAAGCTTGTGCATCACCTGGCATCATTAGGTCTGATCTTAGGCTTGGTACATCGTGCAATATAGCACCGAGGTGGGAATTTGCCCTTCAACGGCTTGGGGATTGGGTCAATGAGGTTGTTGGCTGTGAGCCATACAACCTTGGCGATATCTCTGACATCTTCTCGGGTACGCGTGACCACTTCCTTGTTAAGGGCAATTATTGCTAGATCGTTAGTGTAAACCAGGACTTGTGCCTTCAAGCACCAAGCTATCGACTCCTTGACGAACAATTCATAGGACAAGTTGTTGCACTGCGTGTGCAATGCGTGCAATGCCCACGCAATGAAGCTTTGCCAGGGCGCAAAGGAGGAAACCACCCTGCATCTATGCAGCTGTCACAATGGCCCCCATATCCTTGGTGGTTGGGTCCCCGTCCGCTTCATGAACCATCGATTTCGAGTACTCGAAACGTCCATTCTGAAATCAACCACTCTTTTCAATCTTCGTACCATCCTCCCTTCGAAACATCCTCGTACATTTGTCTGCCGCCTGAATCATCGCTTCTCCGCGTTGATTGTCCAATTCATATGTATCTCTCAGAACCATTCCCCGCCCATGCCTTTTCTCACAGGGTGCTGGCCCCAGCACGTGCCAACCTCCAGAACACACAAGTACCTAAAAAAATGTTGTCTTCCTATGATTCGCTTTCTCATTTGGGCCAGGGTGCCCAACAGTTCCACACACATGTCTAGCAAACCTTGAGAACTAGATTTTCTCCGCTTGGCATCCATTTACTTGTGTCATTTACTTGCCTCGTCTTTGCACAATTTCCGCGCGGAGCACTTCGTGGTAGATGTGATTCTCACCCCTCTCTCCTACCCTGTGTTCTTTTCGTGGCTCTCCGTCCCTCCAACAGCCCATAGATTTTTACAATGGGAAAGCGCAATATCAAATCTGCCATAGCTGGAGGCGATCCAAGTATAAGAAATCTTGCGCCTAGAAGGTGCAGCACCCACAATATGTACATCTGTGATTAGATGCGTGTGTTCTCCAAATAGAGCTCAAGCCTCTTGTGCCGATCAGTAACACTTGGGCTGCATTTGAGCGTTTCAGAGGCTGGCTTGTCCGCACTGTGCGTCCGTTGTGGCCAAGCGTTCGCCTCGAATTGCATTCTTCTAAAGCAGCCGGGACTCATTTGCACAACCAACGATGGTGACTGTGGTTCAATGAATCAAACCTCCGATGACTCGTATTTGGGTTTACGTCTCGTCCGGGGAACCACAATTCCATTTCTAGGGGGCGGCCCAGCTGTTGCGACAGCTGCAAGACGTGCTATTCCCGGTCCTGGACTACAACGACCTTGTTGCAGCCCCTCAATGGGCATCACATGACGAAGAGGATCCCGCTGATGATTGTCCTCCACTAATGCCTGATGTGAACTGTTCCTAGGGTTGGATCCGGCGCGAGCTCTCTTTGTGCTTTCGGATGGAGAAACAACTGGGTGATCATACATTCCCATTTGTGGTGCTTAACAATGTAGTATGCTGTGAAGACCATCGCCCCGTTTGCTTTCACCGATCGTCGGAACCTTCGGATCCTACTTTCGCGCTTCATGCTACCGTGAGGTGTGCTTTGTACCACTCTGTCTCCCGCACAGCAACCCCCCACAAACCGGAGCTCTCTTGTGCACTCATGTCAGCCCTCAATCTCCTTTGATGCTTGCCCACCCCGAAAGAGCGTGCCCCTGTGTCCCCCTCATGCGCACTCGCGCTCTGTGTCCACACATGTATTCTTTTTCTCCTCCCACACCACTCATTACACGGTGCGTTTATGCCCACTCATCCGGAGGCAACCTAACCTCTCAGTCGCTATGCGCGTTGTGTATCCAACAGGGCGGACACCCTGTTCCCTTCGGAACGAGCTGCCCCCATGATTTGACCTCATGCCACTCCACGCAGCCGTGACACCAGACCGGACTCGGTCCACTAATCATTGATGCTGCAGCATGTGCGCTTCTCCACTCACCAATCTTGTGGCTCTCGGAACTGATGGATCCCCCATCTCACGGCCATGGTATAATAATAGGCATAACCTTCACCTTTACTTTAGTCTGATCAATCCTTCTTATAGATTGCCTATCTCTTCTCCCACCAGCATGCTACTTACCCACCCCCCTGTTCGCTGTCTGTGAACCTGCGTGCCGACCCCCCCCGCTGTACGTGCCGGAATGTTCATTAATTTTGGTCATTTTCGGATTCACCTGAGCGAATCATCAGAACATTCAACCCATTCACGCTACTCGTTGACGTAGTCTATTTTCTCTGCCTCTCGCGGTTTCTTTTCCCCATGGAAGCCTACGACGCTCCTTTGTTGCAAAGCATGAAACAGGCCGGCCCGGCGTCTGATCCCCTTGCGGTTGCACTCCTCAAATGGTGGGATGACGAGTTTAGTCGCGACTTCCTCGCGCACGCTACAACAGCCTTAGGTGGGCTATGGCACAATGAGGACGCATCTGTGATGCTCTTCGCTGGGGCGTTCTACGGGGCCTGTTGCAGCTTGTGTCATCTGTGGGCGCGGTTTTAATCCCCAGGAGAAATCTATTTCACTGCACGGCGGCCTACTGTGATTTTGATGGTGCCCGGGTCAACTCACACTTTGTTCCTTTGGCCATGGCAGGAGGCCCTAGGCTCTTTCGGTATCTCCACGACCACGACAATGCATTGGGGACATCCCTTATGTCTGCTTGGTCGCCCGCGTATCAAGCCATGGACAACATCACCCTGCTTAGTTGCATTGTATCACACGCATGTTGCAAGGCGACGTTGCCTCTGCTTTGACCTCTGATAACAAACCTATTCAGAAGCAACTCATGAAGCCGATCATCAATTTCATCACACAAAGAACCGTCCGGCGTCTTCGGGATTCCGTCCAGCCTCCCGATGCACTACACATGCTCCAGCATCTACCACAAGAAGTTTCTGTCACAGGACCCGCAGCCTATCATAGCCCTTTAGTGAATCTTTGGTATGATCTATCGTCCTGGTCATCCTCCGCCGTCCCAATTGGTACCGCTTCCGGGGTCCCCCGTCAACCCCCGATGTTGAATGTCAACAACCCATCCACCTTCACGGCCTGTTAGGAAGCATCCACGGTACCGCTGTCTAACTTCCCCCGGTTACGGGAACTGATTGGAGATTGTGAACTATCATGGGCCATAGCCCCTTCCGTGTGCATCCTTAACCGGGCACCTGATACTTTGATGACTCCCTCGCAGTTCTGGAGACGCAATTCACCAGGGAAGGTCATTGAGTACTTGGGACGTGATGTAGCCTTTTCGGCTCTGATAAACTTCAATGTTGAGCCAGCAGAAATCATGTCTACGCAATTGCCCAGTGAATCTACCGTTCCGTCCTTGGCCACGCCCGATTCCCATGAACATCAATCGGAATCAGCCATGGTTGACCTCACAATGGACCCTACCACCTGCGAGTCATTGGCTGATGCTCTACTTCCCAAGTTTGACGCCGTCTCCAACAAATCTGATCAGGAATGCCGTCGACTCCAGGCGGAACTGCAGAGTGTCTAATGTTCATTGGATCATGTGCGCACGTATTCTTCGCAACAAGAAGGTCGTCTGGCATCGGAAAAAACCAAATGGCTAAAAGCAATGACCTCCACTAAGGAATCCCACCTAAACGAGGTGCCCGCTCTACATAAACGCATTGGTGCCCTTGCCTCGGTTCTCAATCTGGCTAAAGCGGAGGTTGAGAGGCTCCGGTCCGCCCAAGAATTCCCTTGGACCTTCCCCTTTTGATGGGTATTTTGAGGGCTGTCCACTCCCATCCGGACCTGCCGCGCGAACCCGTCTTGCATGCGCTCACTACTGCCCTTCCTTGAGGTAAACACCAGCTGCCCTCAATTTCTTCCCCACTTTTCTTGTGGTCCATCCCTTCTTGTGGCAATTGTTTCCTTGTCGGAAACTGGGGACATCGACTAGAAACCCCTAGTATGTTTCCTCCGACCGGCAAAGACAGTCAGTTTCGAACTTCTTGAGGTTGCACCCTCTACACCCCGGAAACCCTCCTCCAACGTGTCTCCTGCCCCCTCCCCCTCACTTCAAGGTCCCTCGCCAGCGACCCTGGCTGTTGGTGTGCCCACATCTCTCCTCCTTGCCCCCGCTCCTTCCCCCACCCCCCCCACCAAAGGCACATCCCTAGCACGTTTTCTACAATGGCTCAACAACGTCTCACCGTCACAAGAAAGCGAGGAGGCCCGCCAATTTCATCTTTTTCTTAATCTAATCCGCCCCCAGGACGCCCCACCCCCGGACTTTCCTCGCGATTCCCTATCGGCACAAGTTTCTGTCAAAACAAGTTGACACTCATGAAATATGGTCTCAGACGGTTTTGAGCTTCCTTGCTAGTAAGGAAATGCAATCCTCCACTCTGCATACGGTAGCAGATAATGGAGTCGGTGAAGCCTTGCAACAAAACAACCAAAAGGGCAACGCTAGATCCACCAAATCCACCGGAAATTCTGGAGGCGGCACGGATCCCAGCATTTACTCGTTTGCACTCAACGTAAGGTGGTCAACGAAAGCTAAGACACTTATCTGATGAGTCCAGCCAAATTGGCTGCCCTACTCAAAGACGTGTTCGGGCAAAATGAGGTGTGCTTCATCACTGACGACCTACTCAGAGGACAGGAAAATGGTTCAAAATCGGGGTACACGGTTATTGGTGCCGAACCTACAGCAGAACAGCATGTAGGGCAGCCCTGCACCGTGGATGACAGTGCTTTCCTCCTCACCATCCAAAAGGCCAGCAGGCAACCGTGGAGGCCTTGGACCAAGGGTACGGAACCGGCGGCTAAAAGGCAACGAACCCAAGAAACCACCTCCCCCGCATCCCCTTCGACCCCTCGGCCTCTGTACCGCCCCCAGCATACACATGTCCCGGAGCCCCGGCGGCGTACCCCTATTACTACGCTTCCTACCAGTCAACGACCGCCGCCTATCCGATGCTCCAACCCTGTCCTCCGACCACTTCTCCCAGCAGTGTGTAACCCCCTGCCCCTATTGGCCCACCCCCATCGAACCCGGGAAAGGGCCCGTAAATCCCCCCTCCCTCCCACCCCCCCATCTTCCCATCGCACATGACGAGCCCACTAGTCCGTCCGCATATCTGCTTCGCTGCATTGGTGACTCTCTCATTGCTGTTGTCACCCCGCAAATGGGCACCAGGCAGTGGGCACTGATATATGATCCGAACGGGCACCCCTTCGGTTTTAGCGATTCACCAGCCCGCATCGCGTCCTTGCCCTTTCTTCCACGAGGAATCTGTGACGTTGTAGCATTTTGGGGCACTTACACACCCCTTAAGCGTTTGGTTGGTGTCACTACACACATGGTTTTCAAACAATTATGTGGGTCGCACGAGCTTGTTGCCTCCCGGACTGTTGACACGCAATGCTACCCTGCCTCCACGGATGGTGATACCATGGGGATTCCACAAGCTCTTTTCACCTGGGCGTCTCTCACATTTGAGACAGGTACGAGACATTCCCTTGCAGTTTTGATTTTTATTCTTCACCAGGGTTCTATAGGCTGGGCTTTGAGGCGTTTGGCGCCGGGTACCCCACCCAAGCGCGTTCTCCAGTCCATCCACGTCATTCGCCAGCGAACCATAAGCCACACCTGGAACTTTTACGCATCTCCGCACAGCCTTCATGCCACGCCTGCTGCCTCTAACAGTTCCTTAATCATGAAAATTTTTACGCTCAACGTTCAGCACACGGTTACAAGTAAACTAGCACCACTTAGACATTGCATCGAATTCCACGAGTTCCCGGAGCTTCTGCGACTTCTGGAAATCGGCACCACTAGCTCCACATTCCGGTTTCATTCTCTCTATGAGGCCTTTTTCTATGTCAGTGTTCGGAAGTCTCCCGGTGTCGCTGTTCTCATCCGCAGGGTGGCTAGTTTTTCCTATGTCAAGTCAGAAACCCGGTCGGATGGCCATGGTGTAGCTGTGTGGTTCTCCATGCATAATACGTCTTTCCTAACAATAGTTCTGCATTTACATGCATCTGGACAGTACGAAGACTGTGAAGCGTTGCTTTCGTGGCCCCATGCTTTGATCATCTCGTCCCCGGGGACCTGGTGTGTGTTGTTTTGAGGGATCTTAATCGTAATCCGGGCTGGGTGTCGTGATTTCCCCGGGCGCCGCCGGATATATCCGACCTGTTTGATCAGTTTGTCTTGGATGCATCACTCATACGCGCCGAGTTCGGCAATATATCCCCCACTTGGCTTGGTTCCCAGGGGTGGAGTAATGTGCTTGATTACATTTTGCTGTGCATCCCCATCTCCCCGCCCGTAGCCCTCATACACTCTTCCTCTCTCTTCCCCTGTGATCATTTCCCCGTCCCCCTCTCGCTGCCATTGTGTTACGGTAAACAGGAACCTGAACTGTGGGAAACCAAGTGGCGCTACCATCTTCCTGAGAACATACCCCCGGCGATGCGTCAACTTTTCAACGCATGTTTTGCTCAGCACATCCCACCCTAGTGGGAGGATAAAACACCTTCAGAGCATTTTCACGTTATTCAGACAAGCATAGTGCATGCGTCCGAAGCCGTGTTTGGCCCCCCCGGAGGCGTTGGCACCACCCCCAGTATGGTCATCACGCAACAACGCGCTTTGAGCAATTTTCTTCTCAAAACCCCACGCTGGTGGTCTGCACTGTGCCATGTTATTACGTTGTCACAATTGCGGCAACAAGTACACTCGGCCTGGCGAGTCATTGGCCTGGATCGGCGGTTAGGTGTAATCCCTCTGGGGCAGGCATCGGAGCCACCTTCTGGGTCATCCTATCGGGTGATCTATCGTAAACCATATTCACATGCCTTGGACCCCAGGTATGTTGTTTCCGTGTCCATTCCCCCTCATTTACACGCGGGTATTGTTCTGGACCAATTGTGTCAACGTCATTTGCGGCCTTTCACCCACTTGACACCGACAGGGGTGCATCACATCATGGGGTGGAGATCACCGTGCACACCTTTCTACATTCCAATGGTATCCCTTTCCGCTCTGCGCGCGGCCCTATCTGACACATCCTGGACAACTCCGTATCGTGATCTTATTGAGTACCCCATGGTCTCTCTCCTTAACCATATATATATATATATATATATATATATACATATATATATATATATATATATATATACATACATATATATATATATATATATATATATATATATATATATATATATATATATATATATATATATATATATATATATATATATATATATATATATATATATATATATATATATATAGCTAACATAGCTAACATAGCTAACATAGCTAACATTTAGCTAACATATATATATATATATATATATATATATATATATATATATATATATATATATATATATATATATATATATATATATTACTACACCCCTCTCCCCTTAAATTTAGCTAACATATATATATATATATATATATATATATATATATATATATATATATATATATATATATATATATATATATATATATATATATATATATATATATATATATATATATATATATATATATATATATATATATATATATATATATATATATATATATATATATATATATATATATATATATATATATATATATATATATTACTACACCCCTCTCCCCTTAAATTTAGCTAACATATATATATATATATATATATATATATATATATATATATGTATATATATATATATATATATGTATATATATATGTATATATATATATATATATATATATATATATATATATATATATATATCCTCCAATCTACACCCCTCTCCCAACTCTAGGTGGCTCCACCACACGGCTCTAAGGTACGTGCGAAGGGCACAAAGTGGTGCATACATGTGGTGGAAGGGGCTAAACCGGGTCAAAACGGGCTCAAAACGGGCCAAAAACACTTGTTTGAGCATCCCAAATGGTCCGGGATCACTTTTGGAAAAATGCGTTTTTGACCCATTTTTAACCCCTTTTTGGTCCCAAAATGGCCCATTTTCAAGGCATTTTCGGATTTTCCATGAACCAAAACGCGCCACCACGGGCTCAAAATGGGCTAAAACCACTTGTTTGAGCATCATAAATGGTCCAGGATCACCTTTGGAAAAATGCGTTTTTGACCCATTTTTGACCCATTGTTGGTCCCAAAACGGCCCATTTTCAAGGCATTTTGGGATTTTCCATGGCCCAAAACGCGCCACCACGGGCTCAAAACGGCCTAAAAACACTTGTTTGAGCATCCCAACTGGTCTAGGAACAACTTTGGAAAAAATCATTTTTTTCGCCCTGGGGACCCTGGTGGATCCACCGTTGGCCCCCACTGTGCGTGGGCTGGCCGGCCCTCCGGCTGCACCAAGTGACCGCTGGTACGGGGGTCTACGTGTCTCGTTGGGCGATTCTGAGGCTTGGAAACCATAAAAAGTGGGGGGTTGCGGGTGGACTAGGTGCCCTCGGAATTCGTTTTTGAGCCACGTAGCCCAAGATACGGCCCGTTCTTGGTTTCGGGGTGCTGGTGCACATTGCGCAGTTTTTGGGGCTTTTTGGCGCCTTTTTGGGCCATTTCTCGGACATATTGTGGAGTTAGAGGGCGCCGAAGGTCCCTTGGTCACGAGAAAGTCGGGTCGCACGTGGAGTGTAGCGGCCGTTTGCCTTCGTTTGGCTGTTTTGAGCCCTTACTAGGGCTGTTTGGGCGAAAAATGGCTATTTCGCCCAAAACTGCGCAGATTTGGGAGGGCACCTACCGACTTGGCACCCCCGCCCCGGGCCGCCACCGGTGAGTTTTTGGCTCAAAACTTGGATTTGGCAAGGCCACCACCTAGGCTCTAGGATGGCTAAAGTAGAGTCAAGCTCGAGGCGATGGGAAGGTGCAGTGGCCAAAACGGAATGGTGACGTGTTGTTGTTGTTGTTGTTGCTTGTTGTTAGCTAAATTTAAGGGGAGAGGGGTGTAGTAATATATATATATATATATATATATATATGTATATATATATATATATATATGTATATATATATATATATATATATATATATATATATATATATATATATATATATATATATATATATATATATATATATATATATATAGATATATATATATATATATATAGATATATATATATATATATATATATATATAGATATATATATATATATATATAGATATATATATATATATAGATATATATATAGATATATATATATATATATATAGATATATATATATATATAGATATATAGATATATATATATATATATATATATATATATATATATATATATATATATATATATATATATATATATATATATATATATATATATATATATATATATATATATATATATATATATATATATATATATATATATATATATATATATATATATATATATATATATATATATATATATATATATATATATATATATATATATATATATATATATATATATATATATATATATATATATATATATATATATATATATATATATATATATATATATATATATATATATATATATATATATATATATATATATATATATATATATATATATATATATATATATATATATATATATATATATATATATATATATATATATCCTCCAATCTACACCCCTCTCCCCAACTCTAGGTGGCTCCACCATCCGGCTCTAAGGCACGTGCGAAAGTTACAACGTGGTGCATACATGTGGCGGAAGGGGCTAAACTCCATTAAAACAGGCTCCAAATGGTCTCAAAACACTTGTTTGTGCACCCCCAATGGTTCAGGCAGGGTCTCTTTTGGAAAAACGCGTTTTTGACCCATTTTGGACCCATTTTTGACCCATTTTTGACCTAGTTTGGTCCCAAACCGGTCCCTTTTCAACGGATATTGGGATTTTCCATGGGCCAAAACCCATCTGAATGGGCTCAAAATGGGCTAAAAACACTTGCTTGAGCATCCCAAATGGTCCAGGATCACTTTTGGAAAAACGCGTTTTTGACCCATTTTGGACCCATTTTTGGTCCCAAAACGACCCATATTATAATTCTGGAATAATTCAAGGCATTCCGGGATTTTCCATGGGCCAAAACACGGCACCACGGGCTCAAAATGGGTCACAACCACTTGTTTGAGCATCCCAAATGGTCCTGGATCACTTTTGGAAAAACACGTTTTTCACCCATTTTTGACCCATTTTTGGTTCCAAAACAGCCCTTTTTTAAGGCATTTTGGGATTTTCTGTGGCCCAAAACGCGCCACCACGGGCTCAAAACGGCCTAAAAACACTTGTTTCAGCATCCCAAGTGGTTCAGGAACAACTTTGGAAAAAACGATTTTTTTCGCCCCGGGGACCCTGGTGGACCCACCGTTGGCTCCCACCGTGCGCGGGCTTGCCTGCCCTCCGGCTGCACCAAGTGACCACTGGTACGGGGGTCTAGGTGGCTCGTTGGGCGATTCTGAGGCTTGGAAACCACAAAAAGTGGGGGGTTGCGGGTGGACTAGGTGCCTTCGGAATTCGGATTTGAGCCACGTAGCCCAAAATACGCCCCGTGCTTGGTTTCGGGGTGTTGGTGCGCATGGCGCAGGTTTTTGGGGCTTTTTGTCGCCTTTTTGGGCCGTTTCTCGGACATATCGTGGAGTTGAAGGGCACTAGAGAGCTCTTTGACACGGTGAAGTCAAGCCGCACGTGGAGTGTAGTCACCGTTTCCCTTCGTTTGGGCGTTTCGCCCGGGTTTTGGGGCTGTTTTGGGCGAAAAATGGCTGTTTTTGGCCCAAAAGTGCGCAGATTGGGGAGGGCACCTCCTAACTTGGCGCCACCGCCCCGGGCTGCCACCGGTGAGTTTGTGGCTCAAAACTTGGATTTGGCAAGGCCACCACCTAGGCTCTAGGATGGCTAGAGTAGAGTAGAGCCCGAAGCGATGAGGCTGAGCAATGGCCAAAACGGAAAGGATAAGTGCTTGCTTGCTTGCTTGCTTGCTTGTTGCTTGCTTGTTAGCTAGATTTAAGGGGAGAGGGGTGTAGTAATATATATATATATATATATATATATATATATATATATATATATATCTATATATGATGATGGCTTGGGACTCCGCGGTGTTTTTCTTGCCCTTGTCGGCTTGGGACTCCGAGGTGTTCTTCTTGCCCCCACAAGACCCCTTGGCCGCTTGCGACTCCGCGGTGTTCTTCTTGCCTCCAGCTGAACCCTTGGCCGCTTGGGACTCCGCGGTGTTCTTTTTGCCCTTGATGGCTTGGGACTCCGCGGTGTTTTTCTTGCCGTTGTCGGCTTGGGACTCCGAGGTGTTCTTCTTGCCTCCACAAGACCCCTTGGCTGCTTGCGACTCCGCGGTGTTCTTCTTGCCTCCAGCTGAACCCTTGGCCGCTTGCGACTTTGCGGTGTTGTTTTTGCCCTTGCTGGCTTGGGACTCCTGAGTGTTCTTCTTGCCTTCAAACGCACCTTTGGCCGCTTGGGACTCAGGAGTGTTCAAACTTGCCACCGTCGCCGCTTGGATCCCAAGTGCGGCGCGCTTTTGCAATCGCTTCATCAGCGTGGCGCGCAACTGTGCATGTCGCCGAGGGATCGTAGGCTGGGGCACTTCGGTATGCAGCTTGATGAACTCGGCCACCGGGAAGTCAATGTCCGTGTCCAAGCATTGTTGCAACTCGTGCTCCCAGCGATTTGACGGTGCGAAATAAAAGGTAACTCCGTTAAGAGTACACCTATACTCCAAATTCAACTGCCGAGAGCAAGAAAAAACATTAGTTGGGAAAAAACAAAGTGACTACTTGGGGGGTAGAAGCATCATTGATAATGTTGGTGACGCCTATACTTGTACAGCCTCAAACCCAACCGGATGGCAGTATCTTGTTTTGCGTTGGTGGGCCTTACTTATCCTCCCAAAGAATGAGCCCCATTCCTACCCACTAGTACCCCAGCCCAAACGCAACCTCACCTTTTGGTACCCGTACAACAACAAAGCACACAAACGGCAAAACACAGCACGGAACTACTCGTCCCTCTTGTACCAAACACTCCAGCCTATTGTTGCAACTCTTGCCTCTTGATTAGACATGGCGTGAATGTGAAGGTAACTCCGTTAAGAGTACACCTGTACTCCAAGTCCAAACACTAAGAGCAACGGGCAGAGTAGAACAAAGCACACAAACGGCAAAACACGGCAAAGAACTACTCGTCCCTCTTGTACCAACTCTTGCTCCCATGATTAGACATGGCGTGAATGTGAAGGTAACTCTGTTAAGAGTACACCTGTACTCCAAGTCCAATCACTAAGAGCAAAGGGCACGAAAGAACAAAGCACACAAACGGCAAAATACGGCAAGGAACTACTCCTCCCTCTTGTACCAACTCTTGCTCCCATGATTAGACATGGCGTGAATGTGAAGGTAACTCCGTTAAGAGTACACCTGTACTCCAAGTCCGATCACTAAGAGCAAAGGGCACGGAAGAATAACGCACACAAACGGCAAAAAAAGACAAGGAACTACTCGTCCCTCTTGTACCAAACACTCCACACTATTTTTGCAACTCTTGCTCCCGTGATTAGACATGGCGTGAATGTGAAGGTAACTCCGTTAAGAGTACACCTGTACTCCAAGTCCAATCACTAAGAGCAAAGGGCACAATGAACGAAGCACACAAACGGCAAAACACAGCAAGGATGACTCATCCCTCGGTACCAAAAGGGACTCAAAATTTCACTTGTTTTTGTCCCATAGTGGCCCATTTTCAAGGCATTTTGGGATTCTCCATGGGCCAAAACGCCGGATCTTGGGCTCAAAACAGGCTAAAAACACTTTTCTAAGCCTCCCAAATGGCCCATGATAACTTTCAGAAAATTGCGTTTTTCACCCAGTTTTGACCCATTTTTGGTGTTGAACCAGCCCCTTTTCAAGGCATTTTGGGATTTTCCGTGGGCCAAAACGCGGCAGCACGGGCTCAAAATGGGTCCAAACCACTTGTTTGAGCATCCCGAATGGTCCCGGATCACTTTTGGGAAAACACGTTTTTCACCCATTTTTGACGCATTTTTGGGTCCAAAACGGCCCATTTTCAAGGCATTTTGGGATTTTCCATGGCCCAAAACACGTCACCACGGGCTCAAAACGGCCTAAAAACACGTGTTTGAGCATCCCAAGTGGTCTAGGAACAACTTTGGAAAAAATGATTTTTTTCGCCCCGGGGACCCTGGTGGACCCACCGTTGGCCCCCGCCGTGCGCGGGCCGGGCTGCCCACCGGCTCCACCAAGTGACCACTGGTTCGGGGGTCTGCGTGTCTCGTTGGGCGATTCTGAGGCTTGGAAACCACAAAAAGTGGGGGGTTGCGGGTGGACTAGGTGCCCTCGGAATCGGATTTTGAGCCACAGAGCCCAAGATACGGCCCGTGCTTGGTTTCGGGGGGTTGGTGCACATTGCGCAGATTTTGGGGCTTTTTGGCGCATTTTTGGGCCGTTTCTCGGACATATTGTGGAATTGAAGGGCACTAGAGAGCTCTTTGACACGGTGAAGTCAAGCCGCACGTGCAGTGTACTCACCGTATCCCTTCGTTTGGGCGTTTCGCCCGGGTTTTGGGGCTGTTTTGGGCGAAAAATGGCTGTTTTTGGCCCAAAAGTGCGCAGATTTGGGAGGGCACCTCCCGACTTGGCGCCCCCGCCCCGGGCCGCCACCGGTGAGTTTTTGGCTCAAAACTTGGATTTGGCAAGGCCACCACTTGGGCTCCAAGATGGCTAGAGTAGAGTAGAGCCCGGAGCGATGAGGCGGAGCAATGGCCAAAACGGTGAGGAGAAGTGCTTGCTTGCTTGCTTGTTGTTGCTTGCTTGTTGTTGCTTGTTAGCTAGATTTAAGGGGAGAGGGGTGTAGTAATATATATATATATATATATATATATATATATATATATATATATATATATATATATATATATATATATATATATATATATATATATATATATATATATATATATATATATATATATATATATATATATATATATATATTATATATATATATATATATATATATGTATATATATATATATATATATATATATATATATACATATATATATATATATATATATATATATATATATATATATATATATATATATATATATATATATATATATATATATATATATATATATATATATATATATATATATATATATATATATATATATATATATATATATATATATATATATAAGTGGTGTCGGCGCAGTCGTGGGCCCAGGTGCGTGGTACCAAGGTGAGAAGCCCTGACGGCCAGAGTGATCCCTGGCTCCAGGTGTACGCCAACCATCCAGCTGTGGGGAACGTCATGGGCTGGCCTCGCGAGGTGCTGCCGGTCCTTCAGCAACCTCTGTGCAGTCTCCCAATCCTGGCGGTGGCTGTCGTACTTGACGTGGGTACGTTGTGGCTGTATGACCGGCAGCTGCGACGAGTCGTACCAACGGTCACGGAGCAGCGGTCCATGGCTGTGTTAATGGGCTCCAAGCAGGTGGCACGGGTACAGGGCGACGACGCGCAGGGCCAAGTCACGGAGGCCATGTTCTCTCTCCCAGAGGGGGACGACCACGTTGCTGCCGATGCCCGTCACACCCTTGACACCCTAGGCCTCGAGGCGGTCATTGAGGCTCGGGCGGGAGGACAACGCTTGGTTCTGGCATCCGCCAGGGGCCCGGAGCAGGACGGGGTTGATGTTATCGGGGAGGTCTTACAGGACTACAGTTGGGAGCTCCTGGCGCATGGCACACACAGTCCCAAAGTGGCGCGGTGGCCCCGGCTGCTTGAGAGCCTGCCGGTGATGCCCGACGGGCGACCGATACTCTGCCCGGTGTCCACGTGGGAGGAAGCGAGGCGCAGCCTCCTCAGTAGCGCCACAGCACGCACGCTGGCGGGTGCCTTGCTCGGACTCCAGGACGCGTGCTGCGATGTATGGCAGGACCTGGGGTCGCAGTGTTGTGATGGTAGCTGCGTTCCGTCGCGGTCTGTGCTTCCGCAGCGATGCCACGGGTGCGGGGAAACGGTGTCAGTTTGGGTTCATCAGTGTGCCTCCATCCCGCTGTGTGGGACCTGTAAGGAGCGTGCCGATAGGGGATGGCCTAAGGCGAGGTGGGCACTGCGGCACTCTGGACAGATGTCCTCTAGCGCCTGGAAGACTATCCAGGGTGGCCTGAAGAGCGTCCGAGTGGAAGGGGTACGGTGCCCTGGGGCGCCGTCTGCGGCCCTGCCCCTGATGCTGTGGTGGGCGGCTCTGGAGGGCGACTCACGGATACTCTGGTTGTGGCATCGCGGAGGAATTGGTGACGGCGTGGTGGGGGCCGGGGGTGCAGATTGATGGGGTTGTGGGTGCACCAGCTACCGTCCCTACGCTGGACGCAGCGGAGGGGGTAGCGCCTGAGAAGCAGTGCCTTCACGGCCTGATTGTGCGGTACTGGCAGGCGGCGTATGACGGCCAACGCGATGTGACAGGTCGTGCCGGCCTGATGGTGAGCCGTACTGCCCCCGTGCATGAGGGTCGGACAGGGATGCTTCACCCGCCTGCCCCGGGTCGCCGCATACAACAGTGAGGTGTCATGGGTCCTCCCGACCAGGGTAATAAGGCCCAAACCCCTGTAGGGTATTCCCATGACACCGGGGTCTCTACTGGCGGCCCGGCTACGGCAGTATTGGGAGTGGTTGCTCGGGATACACCGGGGGTGCACGGAGTTGTCTGGGGGTTACGGCGTCGCGGCGCCCCCTGGGAGTGTTACAAGGGGTTACGGGGACGGCCTGCAGGCCCTGGGAGCGGCGACGAGGCGAAGATGTGTGCGGAGAAGGGTATGGCAGTGGGGTCGTCAGGGGGACAGTATGGCGGGCGTCGTGGAGACGGCGTGGCAGCCTGGGAGTCTTGGGGGTAAACGCGGCGGTACTGGGATCCATACGGTGGGGGTACGCGGCGGTACTGGGGAACCGTACGGTGGGGGAGCAGCGGGGAAGTTCCAGATGACGGTGTACTGGCATCGTGGGGGTATACGCGGCGGCACTGGGGACCGTATGGTGGGGGTACGCGGCGGTACTGGAGGGCCGTACAGTGGGGGCGCTACGGGGTTGCATGGCGGTACCGGGGTGTCCCCCTGACCCCTCTAACAACTCAGGGGGAGCGCGGGGGCATCCCCTGGCCCCGTTAACAAACTAGAGGGACCGTGCCTGCGGGCATGTACATAGTCTAACCTCTGACCATGGCCTTGTGGTTGCGGTGGTGCGTGTCGTGGCGGCTCGCAGGTGGCGTCGGCGTGGCAACAGCGGTACTGCGTGGCGTCGTAGCGAAGAGTATGCGGTCGCCACACCACTGAAACGGCTTACCCCTGGGGGGCGCCAGTCCGGTCGGCTAGAGGCGAGGGGGGAAGAGGAGCGGCATGCTGAGTGGTCCGGGGGGTGGCGCGCGGGCCAATGCTATAAGTAGGCTCGCCACGTCGTCGGTGGGGGCCGAACCTGCGGCCTGGCTGCTGCTGTGGCGGAAGAGGCGCAACCACGGGAGCTGGCCAAACAGTGCAGGTAAGGGTCAAGGGTAGGCGCCAGGGCAAAGTATGTGGGCCAGATGAGGTGCACCTGGTTACCACAGCCCGGAGCGAGCCTCTGGTGGGTACCCCTACAGGGGGTCGATAACCAAGCTACGGCACCCAACAGCCCGAATCCCAGCCAGCGATATTCACGGGTTGCGCCACTCCCGTCACGTAGCGGCCGGCGTCCCCCCCTGAAGACCCTCAAGTTATATTATACGTGGGCAAGTGGATGCCTCGAAGCTGATTGGGTGCTGGCCCCTGACATGGAGTGCCGGCATGGTATATATCAGGGGTGTGGGAGCAGCTCAGGGTCACGGGGACGTGGAATTGGTACCATGTTTCTGTACTATACTAGGGGGATGGTGCGGTGGGTCGGTGGCGTACATTGTGGAGACATGGGGGCGAAGAAAGCTGAGGGCCAGGCTAGGCTGGAGCCTCCCAGAAATCCTGGCTATGCACATACGGGCTATTGCGTGCTGGCAGTGGGGTACGTGGAGTCAGGGGTGGTGGGCAATTTCGAGAACGCAGACGGCAATGGATTCCAGGGGGTCATGGGTGATGGATGTCTCCACGGTGGCGGGGGTACGCGAACGACGGAGGGTCAGCTCTCGCTTCGCCGCATGCGTGCTGCTTTGTTCCTTGGTTGCCGCTTTGCGACGGACAGAGAAGCCCTTGCTTTCTACTTGTTGCGATGCTGCTGCGTTGCTTTGCCTTGCCCCCATACCCCCGGCGAACAAACGGGCCAGCGCCCGTCGCCGTTGCTAATGCTAACGCCGTGCAGTTGCCACTGCCCCCAAAGCCTGGTTGACCGGTATCCCCGGTCCTCTGGGTCCTCCGTCATGCTGTGGGCCACCTCAGGCAGCCCTGGGACCCACGGGATCGAGCGAGGCAGGAACCACCTGTCGGCGCGAGATGCCCGGTAGCTCCAGTAGACGGCATGATAAGTGGTTATGACTATGACTATGACTATATATATATATATATATATATATATATATCTATATATATATATGTATATATATATATATATATATATATATATATATATATATATATATATATATATATATGTCCATCTTAGCAACTTTTTATAATCGCCTTTTCTTAGGCTGTAAAGTGGAAACTCTCCACTTTGGGGACTTCACCCTCCTCCCAAAAAAAAGCCCACATGGAGTGGTTGCGAATGGGCGCCCGCTGTCAAACCTTTCAGTCATTTGGAAGTTATTCTCTATGGTGATCACGAAAGTCCTACAAACTTGGCTGACGGACCATAACCGCATGTCACGTGCGCAAATGGCTATGCAATGCTCCACCTCCGTTGTCGACCTGCTTCGTATCGTTTTTGACAGGACACAGCAACGATGGTGGAATGGACTCTGGACATTTCTCCTTATGGATGATGTTGTCCATGTGTTTGGCTCAGTGAGTCATGACATCCTGCGCTCCTCCCTCCTCTCCGCCGGTGTGCACCCCTCTCTCACTGAACTCGTCCCGTACGCGGTCCGACATCTGACCTTGCACATGGCACCAAGGGGTTCGCCTCTTTCGGGCCATGTGCGAGGCGGGCATGGGCCAAGGCGACCCCATTTCAGCCCTCCTCTACTGTTGAGTGAACGAAATCAGGGTACAGCTAGTCCTGCAATCAGCTGGCTTGACCGCCACCCCTGGTGGACCTTTGAGGAATTTAGGCTGGATCGATGGCTCTTCGTGGATTGGCACGTCGCACAGCGACATCCAGCAGGTTGCTTCCCGTCTACCCATGGCCTGCAACCTGGCAAATCTCTTCTTGGATTCTACGAAAACCATCGGGTTCGGCACTGCTTTATGGGGCAAGGGAGTCACCTTTGGCCGTCAACCCATCCACTTTTCGGGTATGCCCCTACGCATACCGGAAGAGGGGTAGTACATTCGACTCCTCGCCAGGCACACCCCATGTCTTCCACCGACAGGACCCCCGGAAGCTCATGGAAACCTACCGTCGAGCAGTTGCGCCTGTTTCTATGGGCACCCTGCCCGCCCATTATCCGATACACATGTATAACGCCGTCGCTGGCGGCATTCAGAGGTGGAGTTTTGCAGTGCGCGAACCCCTACGTCGTGCAATGCGATTGGCCAACTTGCCAGTGGCCTCCCTTCTGCGCAACTTTTTGAACATCAACACGGATCATCCGGCTGAGCTTTTTGCGCAACCTGTTGCGCTTGGTTGGATTGGTCTGTGCAGTGCTTTGCCTACTACGGTGTTATCCTTCATGTCCACGTACCAGCACCAATTGAACCACCCCAACCCGCATGTCACGGCATCTACCCGACACGGGCTTCTTCAAGCTCTCACCCGATTCCACCGTGACATGCCTTGTCTACCACAAGGAATTCTACATGTTTGTCCGGCTCACAGCGGCACCCATTCCTTGTTTGTTATATGTACATATATATCCCATTCTCAGATGATAATTCTGCGCTAACACCTCATCTCCCGGACTTTTCCATGGCCCCGTCCGACGCCGTCTTCCTTCAAGGTGCATCTTGGTTCCCGACAGGGCGACATTCCAAGGGTGCTATAGCTGTCCTAGATGTGCACACGGGTCATTACACTTTACATCGCATTCCCATCCCCATTTTGTGCAACAACTCGTACGAGGCTGAGTTGTACGTCGCTTGGGTAGTCCTGCGTGCCCGGGC
Organism: Eutreptiella sp. 'Long Island Sound 2002'; assembly: GCA_964036045.1. Taxonomy (NCBI): domain Eukaryota; phylum Euglenozoa; class Euglenophyceae; order Eutreptiales; family Eutreptiaceae; genus Eutreptiella; species Eutreptiella sp. 'Long Island Sound 2002'. The sequence continues at coordinate 32,124,889 of OZ038387.1, forward strand.
CTGCGCACGGTTGAATAGGCGTGATGAAAGGTGGTCCCGCACGGATTCCCAATCTTATATCACGGCGCTTGGGTCTCGGAACGATAGCACTTCCCCTTTGGTCACATCCCTTTTAGCTGCGTGCCGCGCCTTGGTCCAACACACCGCCTCTCCTCGGCACTTGTACTCCCACCTCACGGGCACGTTTTTGGACCGCATGATGGATGCTGTGGACTGTTTGGCGCGGGAGGTAGGACTGTCCCAAATCCCCCGATACGGATGGATACCGGAGCTCCAGCAGCTCCTGGTTCTTTTCACGCACAATAATCGGCAAATGCAAGATTTCCAAGCTTTCTTAGTCAAAAAGAATCCTGCCTGTGTACTATCCACCCTGAGTGTTTTGTACTGTCCCCCCTCTACCAATCTGCTGCTGTATGAACGAGTTGTTATGCCTGGTTCCGTTAAGTGGGATATTCACTTGCGGGCAGTTGCCATCAGACAGGGCCTGTACACCCCCGCCCGCATCTGCCACTTCCCGCATGTGTGGGGCCACAGTCACCTCACACCACTATACTCGAGAGTGCCCGATTTTGGACTTCTTCCGAATTGCTATACACACTCAACTGACTTTGGCCATTTCCGACTTTGTGCCACGCTGGTGTGTTAGTTGTGTTACACTGTCGGGCATTCTGATTTTCTACGGGAATTCTTTGTTTGGCATCACTGTTGGCCCCGCAGCTCTGGCAGGTCCTTTGGCATATCCTTGTGCCAATTTGGGGTTTACCGGTGAAGTCACACCCGCAGATGAGAAGCTTCTGCTCAGTTGGGGTATCACACGCAGCGCGTTGCGTCATACATTAGGTTTTGTGTTGCGTACTGTAGTCGCCATTCATTCCCGGCACCGCTTGCCTGCCGTCCCGTCAGTGCCCGACCACCGTGCCCACATCTCGGGCAATGAACATTTGTTTTTGTCGTGGATTGACCCCAGTCCGGAGGGGGATCTGCCTTCATCCTGGTCCCTTTTTGCCCCTAGGGCCATACGATGGCCACATCCCGCAATCCTGCGTTGGGTGGTTACCGTGTTTGCAATGTCGTTATCTGTACCCCACTTTATCACTGGGGGGGAATCACCCAGGGTCCTTCTACGCCGTCCTTATACTGGTCTTCCACTACTCTCCTACACAGTTGCACCCCAACCCCGTTCTTTGCCGGGGTCCACGAGTGCATTTTCAATCTTCCCCACCCGGATCTCCCCCCCTACTCTCGTCATGGTCGCGTGGTCTGGTCTATGGAGTACGGATATCCGAGTCGGCATCTCAGTTTATGGCTGAATACCAAGCTGCCTGTTGGTCACAAGCGAGCGGCACTCCGGCTTGTTATGCAGCGAGCTCTTTCCTTGGTGGGTGTCCCACCTCGACATAGCATGACATGCAGACATCACGGTGGCTCTTCTCGAGGTGGACTTCCACAAGAAGACTGCGTGGGCTACTTTGTTGGTTTAAATGACACTTGCTACGCTTCTCATTGTGCTTGCTTCGGACCCCATTGCCTTTGTCACGAACAGGTCCCCTACGATTATCTTGTGACGGCTGTGCACCGGTACCTCGGACCATTCAGCGTAATTTGCCATACCCCAGGTTTCATTCCGGCGCAATTCCCCCGGTGACAAATCATACCTCCAGCAATCATTACACTCAACATGGGACTTGCGTCAGTGTTGGACTGTTCCGCCCGGGGGCCCCACGTTATATCCGTGGATACCCGATAGCTGTAAGCAGTCCACACATCATCACCGGTGGCACAGTGGTGGCCCCCCAACCCAAGGGGCACCGCTGGGGGGTGCATGTCAATTAATCTGTGAGGGGGAGTCACAGAGGGTCCCCCGCGTTTCCGTGCCCAAACACTGGCCACGGCGGGGTAACAACCATAAGTTGGTCCCTCCTCCTCCTCCCCCCCCCACCCGGGAGACCATCGGGCGCTAACTGGGGAGATTGAAAGGGGGGGCCGGGTGGGTAGGCTATTGCAGTATGAGTTACGGACACTTTTAGCGCCAAGGGGGAAACAACCTAGACTCGTTTGAGAGACCATCCACGCCAGATTTTTGTGCATAACTGACGCAAAGACATCTCAAGTATGATAAACCCAAGAACGACACAATGCGCTTGAGTCATACACACATCCAAGCTGTGGCGGTACCATGTACACGCAACGACTCAGGACATGACGATAGCGGACATCGACACTAACCTGGAAGGGGTAGGTTGACTGCTGTGGTGTGTATGGCGTCCTAGCTTTTGCTAGGGTTGAGCACATGAGACTACTGTCAACCTCAGCAAAATTTTTTTCGACCATAGTGGTGAAGAAAGATGCCCTGCAAGCTGGAGGTCCAAGATGCGTCCTGTATGCACACAGACCTGATGTCAACAAAACTGAAGCACAACCCCTGTCTGGCAAAGGGGGGCAGTCCGATGAGCACAACTAAAGTGCATGCATCTCCAACGCATTTGCACTGTCAGTGGTCTACGCCTACCCCAGCCGCTGCTGTCTATTGTTTGCAGACATCTGTGCGGGCAGAGAACTGCGAAGGAATGTCTGCTGTAGCTGCGGCATTTGCACTAAGAAACTCGTGGGCCGCCACATGGCTTCATAAGCACCACCGTGCCAGGAACACTGCAGACAGCGCTGTGTGTTGTGGCACCACCGCGGAAAGGCCCAACGCCGTTTATATTGTGGGTTCAGACAATGGACACTCATATATGCCTGCTGACCGTGAGCAAGTAGTCGCAGTGGGTCGGCAATCTGGCCTGTTTTCGTCGATCTGGCCCAGGCGGCGGGGGGCTAACCCCAGCAAAATCACACAAATTTGGACCTGCAGGTGCTTGCCGTGTAATTGCATGCAAAGTGCAGGCTGTGCAATGTCGTCCTCTCTGAAGTGAACGTTTATTTGGTACCGAGTTTGTCACTATTTGCTTTTTTGAAGGGTCTGTTTCTTTTAAAAAAAAAACGACCGTTTTCAGCTGCGGCTGCTGCTGGCAATTTCTGGCCATTCCTGGTCGGTTAGGTCAGGTTAGGTGTGTTCAAACGCCAATCACCATCGTCTAACCGCGAGAACCTTTGCACGCGTGATTGGGGTGCACCCGTTACTGTTACGCAGTGATTAGCATGCACCCTTCGGATTCCAACCTTCAATCTGACACCAGAGCTGTCCTTAATGGCTAGGATTTTTTGAACCAAGGACAGCCCTTAAGGACAGCCCCCAGTCCCGCTGTTCCTGGCCAACCACCAGCGGTGACCAGTCAGCCGCTAGCGCCCTAGTACCAATTATTGACAGCCACCGGCTTTTTTTTGTCCATCACCAACTGCTGTCAATTACTTGCCAATCCCTATGCCTTAACCAGCAACTGCTGCCTGTGACCGGCCGACTGCCGTTGGTGATAGGCCAGGCGGGGTTGTTTGACTGCCGCTTCAGGTTGCATGCCTGCAGTGTGAATCAACAAGATTTGTTTTATTGCTCGACGATAGCCATGTTTGACACTATATGCTGGAAGGAGAGGCACCACAGAATGCAGGTGCTGTGAAGTAGGATGGAGCTCTTTGGCTGTGCCCTGTTTAGTTTGTGCTTGTTTTCGAGCAGAGAAGAAACAGGCGTAATATTGGCCATGTTGCAGCCCTCCGCCGTTGGTTCCAGTCCCAGGACGCAACAACATTGCCTTCTTCAGGTGACATGTTGCAGCTTCTTGTTCATGAAGGACAGGTCCCAAGCCCATGGGCAAAAAAAAATTACTCCTAAATATGATCTTCCCCCCTTTACAGCTTCTTGTTGATCAGGATGCATGTTTCACCTCTTCGGGGATGAGGATGCACCCCTGCGTTCCCGTCTTTGCAGGCCAAAGGTATTCGAGTTCTCTGACGATATCTGGGACGCTGTTCTCGATTTTCTTTGCTCAGACGTGCTGAGCCAAGTCTGTAGAGTCCTCAGACATGTCTTCGGGGGAAGGCGTTTTGTAAAGTGGACTTGTAACACAGACCGGGCCATCGACATTGACCGGTTAATAGGCCTTGCTCAGAACGTACGGTCGCTGCAGCTGGCGATGCGAGGCTCCTGTCGTCCAACACGTGAAGTCGCTATATTGAAGACTGCCCCTCATTTGCACACCCTTGTCATTGATTATACGCAATCCAACATGGGGTCAAAAGGCGCGGTGGCACTTGCAGCACTGAAGGATGCCTGCTCACTGCATACTGTGAGTCTCGAACTTGCGTGGATGTCGATTGGAGACAGCGGGGCGGAAGCGTTGGCAGCATTCAAGGATGCTGCCTTACTGCATACCCTGACCCTCGATCTCAGGTGCGCTGCAAACTGCCACGTCGGTTGGTGGCAGTGTACACTTCAGGACACTTTCTACAAGGGGCCACAGGATGGACGTGCGTTGGGTGCGCACTCCGAAAGGGAGGGGGCATTCAAGTATGGGTGAGATACAATGCAATTCAGCCTCTCGCCCCCCCCCCCCCTGCACGATTTTTGCCACCAGCACGGCATCACGTTTTGAGGGCATTCGTTGCAAACCTTTCAACTGGGTGGCAATGTGGTATGGGCAAATGCCTTATGTGGTGTGGACCATGCCTTATGTGGTGTGGACCATGCGTGCTTTTTCCATTCTACACCAACAGCTTCCATTGCCACCTCTTACCATGCTGGCCCATGACACACCGCTGTGGCACCATGTGGCATTTGGCAATACCTATTTTTCTCCTGCTTTGATCAGTTTTAACAATAGGTAATTATTTGCAGATGGTGCTCTTCTGTCATTACTTGCTCAATCATGGGGGCCGATTTATGTTGCGATAATAGAGCAATTGGCGGCATCAAACTTGCCAGCACCATTGCAGTGACCCGATCGCTATCGCAAGAGCCCTAATTTGTCAGCACTGGTCTACTTGGGTCTGTCCACCCATGATAGATTATTTGTCTTATTCTGATGATTTTGAATCCAGGAAGGACATGAAAGTTTGGCAGGCATACAATCGATGTAGTCTGCCGGCACACCTCAAAGATTTCATTCACCAAGCCCTTTGGGCAAAGCTGCCAGTGCGCTATCGGCGAGCAGCAAGGAAACCATTGGAGGCAAAATGTCCGCTTGATGGGCGCGGAGAAAGTATGTTTTGTTTCACTGCAAGTTTATCAACACAGCATTCCAACACATTGTGCATTGCTTTCCAAATTGGACAGCAGGCCTGCACAGTGGACACAAAACCGGTGGACTCCCTGCTCTCGCCTGCTGGTGTTCTGTCGTAGACAGCGTTACATGCCAATTGGAAGGTGAGAAACGCTGTCAAGGCTGCACCTGAAGCCATATTTTTTTTTAATATGGGAAAACACACTATCTTCATTTGCAAACTCAACTGGTTATTACTGTCCCCAGACAGTGCTTCTAACGTTATGGATTCTTTCACTCCATATGCAGTCGCCCACAGTCTACATTTGGAGCCCCCGACACCTCCACCAACTAAACACGCCATGAAAGCAGCACGCAAATAAAAAAGAAAAGAGGCCCAGCACTGGAGCTCAAAACCGTCCTACAAGAGCCCGTTGACGACGGTTTCCTTTTAGTTTTCACGGATGGCTCTGCTGAGGGTGTTAGCAGACTTGCTGAGGGTGTTAGCAGACTGGGAGGATACGGAGTTTATGGTGACCAAGGGGTGTCACTGTTTGCATATTTGCCAAGTGACATGAAACAAATCAACAACGTAGCTGAGTTGATGGCTGCTCTACAAGGTTTGCAGATGCATCCAACAGGAAAGGTTCCAATTTGCTCTATCTCTAAAGATGTTCTGCTGGGTGTCCGGGGTGCGGCACAGCGTCGGAAAATCCCAGGGGTGGGTGGGGTCGTGTGGCCCGGTCAGGCATGTCCCTATGTGGGAGGTGATACTCACAGAGCTTGATAGGGAACATCGAGAGAGTCTCAAGGAAAACTTGGCAAAAAGTACAAAATCACCTTGAAGAGGGTTGTTAGATCAAGCGCAGGAAAGTACACCACATACCCACCTTTTTGGGGGTCATTCGTGTACGATACCCCAAGGTATGGTACCGGGTGTCCAACCCCTTGTAAAATCATTATTTCAGGAGAGAAAATGATCCCCCAATGAATTTTTCGTTTTTGACCCTTTTAGCCCCCCGTACCCGGGTACCCCTTTTTGGGGTCGGGGGGGGGGGTGTCGGGGGGGTGGGGTCAAAACTTCTTTGCGAATTCTGGGTGCTGTGTGTGGATTTGGACCCAGGTCCGTGGCAACTTTTTTCTTGTACATGGACCCCCTAACCCATGGCGGGGGTCCCGGGTCCGAACTCCGGGTACTCCCGGTCGCCCCCCCCCTATGGGCCCTTGCTAGTGAGGACGTTTTCACGTTGGATAAGGCTGTTTAGTGACACCTGCAAGATTTCCGAAATTTGACTTTTTCGGAAACCCTTTTGTCGCCCCTGGGATGGGTTTGGGTGATGATTTAGTGACAATACGGGTACTTGAGCACCCATGGGGACCCACGTAGTGGCTGTTAAGCCCATATAGCCCTAGCCATGCCCCCCCCAAAAACCCCGAAATTGCCGTTGTGTAGGCTGTTTAGTGACATCTGCAAGATTTCTGAAATTCGCCTCTTTTCGAAACCCTTGTGTCGCCCCTGGGATGGGTTTGGGTGATGATTTAGTGACAATACGGGTACTTGAGCACCCATGGGGACCCACGTAGTGGCCACTGGGCCCATGTAGCTATGGGCCCCCCAAAAGCTTCAAAATTGCTGTTTGTAGGTGGTTCACTGGCATTTGGTGTGTGCACGAACTGCTTCAGCAGTTTTCCACCCTCTGCAAGTTAAAAATGGAAAATTTTGCAAAACATTTTTTTTGATATTGTGACCACTTACAATGATGAAATATGCTATGTAAAGCATGTTTTAGCCCCTCTTTGTGTGTTTTTCACCCCTTTTGGGTGTTGGGGGGGTCCCAAGGGGTCTAGGGCACAACCTGCTAATGCAATTTTCCAGCCTCGGCAGCTCAAAAATCGAAGTTTTCTGAAACCGAGGTTTTTTTGATATTTTGACCATCCAATATGATCAAATATCCTATGTAAAGCATGTTTTAGCCCCTCTTAATGTGTTTTTCAGGCCTCTTATTGTCAACCTGCACGTGGTGAGGCTGCCTAGCTGTTCCGCAATCTTCTTGTTTCATCTTTTGACGCTCCCGCGTCTTCCCCTTCTCTCGCCCTCGCGCCCTGCGCACGATGGGTGACCAAGCGGGGGTGGCCACTCAACTGGCCGCCCTCCTACAGCGCCCCGAGGTCCTTACGGCCCTTGATGCGGCGCTGGCACCCTTCCTCGCGGGCGTACCACCCGCGGCTACCAACGAGGGGGCGGCGACGCGCAGCCGCTCCCGCTCCACGGGGGCTAAGGGGGGCAGCCGCCCTGCCAAGCCGCCCCCCGCCCCCCCAACGGCGGAGCAAGCCATGATCGCCTAGCTCCAACGACGAATCGCGTCCCTTGAGGGCGTAATCAACACCCTCCGCCGCGAGCTGGCGGAGTCACGAGGCGAACCGGCCCCGCGCCTCCGCGCGGACCGACGCAGCCGCCGCGGCCCAAGCCGCGCCCGCGGCCACGACGACAACGAAACGGAAAGCCGCATTGACGACCCCCCACGCGGCAGCGACGAACGGCAAGACGGCGGCCACGCCGCCCAAGACGTCCACCGACTGGCAGCTCGCGGGCTCGAGCCACAGCCGGCGCTCCCAAGGCGCCCAGGAGGCACCAGGGGCAGCGCCCCCAACCCCCCCCTCCCCCAGTCCCCATGCGTGTGGACGGGCACCGGCTCGGGCTACCGGAGCCTGGAGCACCGCGACGGGTGCCTCTGCCGGTCAGGGCACCTGCCTGCCCACCCCTTCGCCTCCTCGCAGCCCTACTGGGCGCGGGAGGACATCAAGACTGCCCGGGGCAATATCGTGCTCTGGGGCGTTGGCGGCGTCGCGGAGGGGTCCGCTCCCCCGCCCCCCCAGCAAGCTCGCCCGGGTCGCTCGACCTACGCCTCGGCGACGCGGTCCGCGGCACGGGGCTCCTCGCCGGGCGCCGTGCGGGTGGTGGCGGCCGCCGCTCGCACCTCGGCGGTGCCCCCCCGGTGCAGCCCACGGCGGCGGCCCTATGCGCCCTGTTGCCCTCGACGACGGCGGTGCAGCCGCTCCGCCTCTTCCAGGGCGCGTCCCGGGACAAGATCCGGGAATGGTGCATTGCCCAGATCACGCCGGGGCGGCACCCGGCGGAGTGGAAGCAGCCCTCCCAGGAGGGGGCCCTGCGGTGCGTGGCGCTGGTGGGCTGCACGGTCCACGAGGCCCACCTCGCGGCCGCGGCTGCCACCGCGGCCCATGACGCCGTCGAGCGGGTCACCGCCCTGGTGTACGTCCAGGGCGGCAGCAAGGCGGCCCCCACGGTGGCGGCCCTGCTACAGACCCTCCGCCGGACGAGGGCCAGCCTGGCGGTGCCGGGCACGGCCCTGCAGGGCGTAGTGCGCACTGAGCGCCAGCCCTGGGAGACGGCGGACCGCGATGGTGGACCCCGCGCCGCCGGGGCACATCATGCAGCTCGTCCGGGAGCGCCTCCCGGAGGACGACGACCGGGAGTCGGCGGACCTCCCGGACGTGGACCCGGCGCCGCTGGACCCCGTGCCGGCCAGCGTCCGGGTCGTCTGCGTTCTGGACCCGGCGGTCCCGGCGGATGCCGGCGTGCGTCGGCTCCACGTGGGACCCTTTGGAAAGGACCACGCCTGGCGGCACCTCAGGCCGCTCATGGGGGCGGCCCTGCCCCACCCCCCGCCCATGCAAGCCGCGGTATGGGGCTTGATGGTGGAAGTCTCCACCGACCTCCCCTCGTCCGTGGCCCCGCTGGTGATGCGCGCCAGCGGCAAGGCCCGGGGCAGCCCTGGATCGTCACGGGCGCGGCCTGCCAGCACCCCGCGTACGTGCTGTGGTTCAAGCAGCCACCGAAGCGCCGCGGGCCCTCCCCGGAGGTCTGGAAGACCCTCGCCGAGGACGGGGAGCTCCGCTCCATGTTCGCGGGGCTGGTCGACGGGGGCGCCCCCGGCAACGTGGGGGTCCGCGTCTGGGGAGCCAAGCCGGCGGACCCCAAGCTGGTGGCGCACATCGCCAACCTGCTGGGTGCCCCGGCCCCGGCGCAGACCACATCCGTGCGAGTCCGGGGCTACCCCGCGCAGCTGGGCCTGGCGGTGGACGAGTATGCGCAGCTCCGGCGCTACGCCCAGGCGGCGTTTGGGCCGGAGGTGCCCATCCGCGTCCACCGCTGCACCCAGCTGGCCCGGCCCTTGACCGCCCGGTCTTCGACCTGGAGCTGGAGGGGGTGCCTGTGGACTGGCAGGGAGTGCCGCTGGGTGCGCCCGACACCCGCCTCCCGGACCGGACCTGGGAGCGGACCACCCGCAGCTCCCGCCAGGGACGCTACCAGCCTGTGGGGCCCAGGGCCCAGATGACACGCCCGAAAGGACCCGACGTGGGGTAGCAACAACCTGCGGACGCCCAAGACGCATTGGACCACACGGGGGACGTGGCCATGGCCAATGCGGAGCCCGCCGTTGTCGACGTCGATGAGGAGGACGAGGACATTCTTTAATGTTCTTAGTCCTCCTCTTCCTGACCCTCCTCCTGCACGCGGTGGACTGCCCTCGGTGGCAGCCCGAAACGGGGGCGATGACCCACGGGGGGTGGACATCGCAACCCTGAGCCCCGGCTTCCTGCCGGACGCACCCGGTGCCAACGGTGGTGGCGACAGCGGCGGTACTAGCCCCGGCGGCCCCCCCTAGGGGAGGCACCACCGGCCGCAGGGTGTCTATACGCCCAGAGCCCACGAGAGCGCCCCGGTGCGAGGCGATGGCCCTGGGTCCTCTTTGGGGGAGGGGTGCAGCCCGGGCAGTGGCGAGGGTCCCCATGCGGCAGTGGGGGGTTGGCGGTACAGCAGGGGGCACAGCCGCCGCGGCACTGCGGCTCCCCCTCTCACCGGGTGCGGCCCGGCGTGGCGGCCGGCGGACTCCCCCTCCCCCCCGCCCCCCCTCCCCCGAGGGGAGATGGAGCCTGAGGGGCAGCCCGGGAGGGAGCACAGCGTGTCGGGGGACCGACAGCTACGGGGGGCGCGCCAGCTCCCGACACAGAGGGGCCCTTGCCCCGAGCTGCTAACTCCGGAGCCCACTGCGGCCGTGCAGCACGCGGTGGACTGCCTTGGGTGGCAGCCCGAAACGGGGGCGATGACGCACGAGGGGTGGACAGCGCAACCCCGAGCCCCGGCTTCCTGCCGGACGCACCCGGTGCCAACGGCGGTGGCGACAGCAGCGGTGCCAGCCCCGGCGGCCCCCCCTTGGGGAGGCACCAGGGACCGGACCCCCGCACCGGCCGGAGGGTGTCTATACGCCCACCGCCCACGAGGGCGCCCCGGCGCGAGGCGATGGCCCTGGGTCCTCTTTGGGGGAGGGGTGCAGCCCGGGCAGTGGCGAGGGTCCCCACGCGGTAGTGGGGGGTTGGCGGTACAGCAGGGGGCACAACCGCCGCGGCACTGCGGCTCCCCCTCTCACCGGGTGCGGCCGGCGTGGCGGCCGGCGGACCCCCCCCCCCCCCCCCCTTGAGGGGAGATGGAGCCCGGGGTCAGCCTGGGAGCGAGCACAGCCTGTCGGGGGACCGACAGCTACGGGGGGCGCGCCAGCTCCCGACACGGAGGGGCCCTTGCCCCGACCTGCTGACCCCGGAGCCCACTGCGGCCGTGCAGCGACCAGAGGCCCCCTACCCGCAAGGGGCGGCTTGCCCGCCGCAACTGACCACAGCCAGCGAACGCGCCGGGGCGGGGGGGGGGGGCGGCAGCGAACCGGATCGCTCCGGTACCCTGCTGGGCACGGCCGGCGCGGATGGTGGTGGGAACGGTGGCGGTACCAGCCCCGGCAGCCCCCCTCATGGATTGGCGCCATTGTCCGGACCCCCGACCTGGCTGGAGGGTGTCTATACGCCCACAGCCCACGAGGGCGCCCCAGGGCGAGGCGATCGCACTGCCCCCCCCCCCCCCGGGACGGGGGCCGGCCCGGGCAGTGGCGCGGGCCCCACGCTACAGTGGGGGATTGGCGGTACAACAAGGGGCGCAGCCGCCGCGGCACTGCGACTCCCCCAAGCGCGGGGCGTGGCCGGGATCGCGACCGGGGGGACCCCCCCCCCCCGCCCACCCCTCCCCCACCCCCCCCCCCCCCGCGAGGGGCAGCGGGAACCAGAGGACCCGGCGGGCAACGCGCGCTGCCTACCCGGAGAGCCAGGGGGGCGGGGAACGCGAGCCACCCTCCCCCCCACCCACACCCCGCCCCAAGCGGCCGGCCTGGCCCCCTGTCGGCCTGCGGCTCGACTGTTTTGGCACATGCACGTGGGCCACGAGGTCGTGGATGTGGGCGCGGCCGCGGCCGCGGGCGCGGACGCGGCCGCGGGCGCGGACGCGCGGCCCCGGCCCCCCTTGCCCTCCTCACGGAACACCAGCGGCGGCACCACGGCCTCGCCCTGGTTCGCTCGTGGTACCGCCAGGCCGTCCGGGTGATCCCACACCGCCCCCAACGGTGGGGCTGGGCCCACACGGCCTGCGCCCTGGCCCCCCTCGTCGGCCTGCTCCCTGGGGTCCTGCGGCTCCAGGACCTCCTGGCGGGGGCCCGGATCCGGATGGTAGCATTGCGGTCACCGGCCGGAGGACAAGGCAGTTTGGATCACCGCCGTCGATCTCCCAGAGTGGCCCCAAGTTCGGGACCAAGGGGGCCACTGTGGGACAAGGCTTTGCAGTGGAGGTACCCCGGGGTCCTCTTCGCGCGCGCCCCCTGCCCGGAACTTCGCGGCGGCCGCCTCCCGTACACGTGGCGCAAGTACCTCGCCCCCATGTGGCGGGAGGAGACGGGCGAGCCGCTGCGGCGGCAGACCCGGCCCCGCCGCGTGGAGCAATGGGACGACCCCCCCCCCCACCTGCTCGTTCCTCCGCCCGCGCCGCCGCCTCACCCTCTTCGAGGGGACGACGGCCGACGGCAGGGACCACGCATTCGGGGTGGACTGGTGGGGCCGGGTCTGGGACAATGACCCCGCCCGCCAGCCGCGCCCCTACCCTGGGCCCGAGGCGACGTGGAGGGAGGTGGCCTACGCCGTCCACGCCCTCCTCCCCGCGGTTAGCGACGTGTGGTGGGCCGTCCTGCCGAAGCCCGGGGACGTCCACGCCACAGCGCTGTGGCCCGACACCCTCCGCCGCGTTGGCCCAGGGGCAGTCCAGGGCCGCATGTACGAGGTCTTCCGGGAGACCCTCCGCCTCGTGGGCGACTGGGAGCGCGGCGGCCTCGAGCGTGCGCCGCCGCCTGCCCTTCTGCGCGCCGGCGGCGGCACGCTGCTTCCCCCGGCACCGCCCTCCGCCGCCCAGCGCGCCCGCCCTTGGATGGGGACCGGGGCCGACTGCCTGACCCTGGCGCTGCAGGATTTGGGCCGGCGGTTAACCTGCAGGCATGCGTGGCTGCCCCTCTGACCTCCCTCCTTGCACCCTGTGACCAGCGACGGGCAAACCTATGTGGGGGGTGGGCGCTGACTCCCCCCCCCCCCCAGCGGCTCGGGCTCCCGGGGAGGGACGCCCCCCCCCCCCCGGTGCTGGGCCTTCCCCCCCCTCCTCTTGTTGAGGTGCGGGGACGTCCAGCCCCACCCGGGCCCCATGCGCGTCGCGCTGGCGAACGTCACATCCCTGCGCCTACACTGGCACACGGTCGCAGACCGGCGGGCGGACGTGGTGCTGATCACGGAGACCCGCCGAACGGCGGTGGCTCAGCGGGTGATGCGCGCAGAAGCCGGGGCATCGGGCTGGCAAGCATTTTGGGGGCGCCCTTGGAGTCCCGTGGGGGGGGCATTTGGGATGCGCCGGGAGGGGGGGTGGGGATCCTGGTGCGCCAGGGCATCCCAGCCAGACAAGTACTCCCCCCCAAGGGGGCACCCCGCACCGAGCCGCACGCCCTGGCCCAGACCCTGTGGCACTCCACCCGCTGGTGCCACGTCCTGGTTGGCTTGGGCCTGGGGGCGGACACCCTGCACGCCCAGGTGGCGTACGGCGTTTCGGCCCAGCCGGCCCTCAATCGCACCTTCTGGGACCACGCCACGCAGTAGGTGGCGCGGCACGGGACGGCCCCGCAGCTGGGGGGAGGGGACTTCAACTTTGACCTGAATTACCCACTTCGGGCGCCGCCGTCTGTCCTGGCGTCCCTCCTGACACGCCGGCTGGCGGATGCGGACCTCGAGCTGGCGACCGCCTTGGGGAGGGACCCCCTCTGCTCGTACCACGGCCCGGAGGGAACGAGACCCTCGCGCATTGACGGCCTGTTGGTAGACACGCGCCTGGCGGCGCTGCTCCATGCGGCGGAACGGCTGCCGCAAGGGGCGATCTCGGGGCACACCCCGGTGTGTTTTGACATCCACCTGCGCGGGGCGTCGCAGCGGGTGGTCAAGTTTGATCGCCCCAAGCCGCTGGTGCCGGCCCAGCGGGAGGAGCACGAACGACTCTTTGTTGTACAATGCCTGCTCAACCCGATGGAGGCCGGCTGGCAGGCGGCTCTGGCTACCGAGGACGTGGACCGCGCCTGGGCCCTTTGGACCACCACCGTGGAGGAGACTCTCCTCCCCCTGGCCTGCCCGGATATCACTCCGAACACCCTCCCGGCCGGGGCCACCCTCCCGCTGGCCCCTCCACACCTCCCCCGCGGCAGGGGCACGGACCAGCTGCTTCGGGAGGTGCGCCTCTGCCCCAAGCAGCGGCGCGACACAGGGGGGGCCCTGACCTGCCCGGTGGCACGCGTCCAGGCGGCCCAGGGGCCCCTCCGGGAGGTCTTGCGCTGGCTGGGGCGCCCAGCGCAGGGGCCAAGCGTCCTGCCGCGAGCGGTGCAGCAGGCGCGGACGGCCCTCCGACGCCGCTTGGACAGGCTCCGCGCGCTCGGCCCGGAGTATGCGGACTTTGAGTTGGGGGGCGCGCCCGACAGGCTAGCCCCGCTGGCCTCCCTCCGCCGCCTCAGCGTAGCGTTGGCGGGCAGGGTCCGGGCGACACTCCGGGCGGAGGACAAGGACCGTGTCCGGGAGTGGCGCGCCTAGATCGAGGAGTCCTGGTCCTTGGATCAGGGGGCCGTGTACCGCTGGCTCAAGGACGAGTCCTATGCCCCCCCGGTCACCTTCCTCACCAGGCCGGATGGCACGGCCACGGCCAGCCTAGCGGAGATGGATGGCCTCCTGCAGGACGCCTGGCGCCCCATCAAACGCAAGTATGCGTGGGACCCGGAGCAGGACCCATCGGCCTTCCTACCCCGGTACGGCCACCACGTGCGGCGCGTCCCTATGATTGCCTCGCGGCTCGATGGCCCCTGCCTGCGCAAGGGGCTCTCCCGCATGAAGCCCTCAGCGTTGGGGCTGGACGGATGGAGTCTGGCGGACCTCCGCTCCCTACTCGACAGGCTGCTGGGCTGGTTGGCGGACCTCCTGCGCGAGGTGGAGCGGCTGGGGAAATGGCCCACCCGCCTGGCCGAGGGCTACACCGCCCTCATCCCCAAGGAGGGACCGCCGGGGCCCCTGAATACCTGCCCGCTCACCGTCCTATCCATGGTTTACCGGCTGTGGGCGGGGGTGCGCCTGGTGGACGCCATTGCGTGGCAGGAGGCATGGGCCCACCCGGCGGCCTTTGGTTTCCGCCCGGCCAGGAGCACCCTGGACGGGGCGGCGGTAACACAGGTTCTCCTCGAGCTGTGTCGCCCCCGGGGGTGGGCCGTCGCGGGGATGAGCATCGATTACGTCAAGTGTTTCGATCTCATCCCCTAGGCGGTCGTGCTGGCCCTGGCGTTGGAGGTGGGCATGGACCCGGGCACGTGTCGTGCCCTGGGGGCCATGTACAAGCAGCCCCCGCCTGACGGCCGGGAGACAGCCCCAGCAGAGCGGCCGGACGCCCTGCAGCCCCATGCCCAGAGGTTGACTACGAGCTTTTCAACAGCAGCAACATTTGTATACGCTCTTGGAGCTGGAATTACCGCAGCTGCTGGCACCAGACTTGCCCTCCAGTTGATACTCATTGCTGCGTTTGGATAGCATTCATTGCGGAGTCCCACCCACCACACAGGGTGAGCAGGGCTGCTATGGCTCGTCGCTGTCTCGCCAGACCAGTGTCGGCAGTGGACAATTTGCGCGCCTGCTGCTCGCCTTGGCAATGGTAGCCGTTTCTTAGGCCCCCTCTCCGGAATCAAACCCTGATTTCCTGTTACCCGTGATAGCCATGGTGGTCCACTACACCACCAACCAGAACTGATAGGTCAGAGACTCACACTGTGGAGCATTCATGGTAGAACCATCTTTGCCATCACAGAAAACGGCCTGAATCACCCTTGCACGCTGCCCTGTACGGGCGCAGGTCTTGATATCGGCCAACTGCCAGTGACCCTGAACGGGCCACAGCTCTGAGCTTCCATGTATTAGCCACCCAGTTGAGGTGAATATCCGGACCGATGTCACAGGGGACCACGAGGGCCCCAAGCAACCAGTGCACAGTCATCAGATTGTTGCCGGTGTAATGAGCCATTCACAGATTCACTCTCAATCCCATGTATTCTGACACTTGCATGGCTTAGTCCTTGAGAGAAGCATATGACAACTGGCAGGATCAACCAGAATCACTCGACTGCATCATGCCCAGGAGCGACCATCGAACCCCATGAAGGGGTGTCAATGGCCTCTCCACGGTGGCTTGCCGTGAGCCACGCTCTCCGACGGACGCCCTGTGGAGGAGCCAATCCATCGGTGACTGCATCAAACCACGGAGAACCGAAGCTCTCCAAACGCCCGTGCATATGCATGCACGGGCCGCGTCTCGGAACCCGCCGGAGAAGGCCCGGCGGGGGCCCTCGGCCTCTGGTGGCAAGCCACCAACGGCATGCTCCAGGGGTGCCCACTGTCGGTAATCCTGGTGAATGTACTCACCACGATCTGGAAGTGGGAGGTGGACTCCCTGTGCCGTCAGGTGTGCGCACAAACGGCCGCCCTCCCACCGACTCTGGACGAGGACGCGGCGGACGACTTGGGTCTGGGGGCCCTGCCCCCACTCAAGGAGGCCGGCCCCGGCTACGCCGCTCTGGGGACGTCAGGCTACGCGGACGACACCCAGGCGGTGGCCCTGGTCGCGGCCGCGCTCCAGGACACGGTCCCCGCGACGGAGGAATGGCTGCGGGTGAATGTACTCACCACGATCTGGAAGTGGGAGGTGGACTCCCTGCGCCGTCAAGTGTGCGCACAAACGGCAGCCCTCCCACCGACTCTGGACGAGGACGCGGCGGACGACTTGGGTCCGGGGGCCTTGCCCCCCCTCAAGGAGGCCGGCCCCGGCTACGCCGCTCTGGGGTCGTCAGGCTACGCGGACGACACCCAGGCGGTGGCCCTGGGTGCGGCCGCGCTCCAGGACACGGTCCCCGCGACGGAGGAATGGCTGCGGGTCACGGGGCACGACGTCCGCGTGGACAAATCCTGCTCCTTGGTCCAGGGGGAGCACGGCGCCCCGGCGGTGCTGCTCCGGGGTGTCCCCGTCCCGCTGGCGACGACATTCCGCCAGCTCGGCGTCGACGTCGCCATTGGGGGCTCCAAGGCCACGGGACCGGTGCTGTCCCGGCGCCTGGAGGCGGGGTGGAGCGCCCTGCGTCGCCTGCCCCGTCTCTCGACGTATGACCGGCGAGAGCGGGCCATCGGCGCCCTGGTCACCCCGCTGGCCCTCCATGGGGTGGTGGTAGCGTCGGTGACGGACCCCGACCTGCGGGGACTCGAAACCGCGGTGGTGCGGGCCCTGTGGGGGCCGGCGCGCATGTCCCGAGCCAAGGAGGTCATATTCACCATGCTGTCCAAGGGGCACCGTGTGTCCCCGATCATGCACACACGGTATGAGCGCCTCCTCTGGCTGGCCCGCCTAGCCCGCCGGCCGGGGGTCACGCAGGTCTTTGCCCAGGCTATTTGGGAGTCGGGGGGCCGCCCACCCGGGACGGGCCCGGTGGGGCGCGCCCTCCGCACGGCGGCCTCCCTTGGCTGGACCCCGCACGAGGGCTGGTGGTGCTGGGACGTTCCGGGGCAGGAGCACCCCCTGCACTTCGTACAGGAGCCGCTCCGCCAGCTCCAGCACCGGGTCCGGGACAGCCTACGCTGCCACTCCACGCGCCAGCTTGAGGCGCGGCGCCCTGTCACCTTCGGGGGGCTCGGCGATGGGGCGGATGGCGCGGCCTGCCGCGCGGCGCTGGGGGCAGCCTCAATGGAGTTGGAGAGATCGCTGCTGCGCGGGCTCCTGGCCGGGGCCATGTGGACGGCGGCCCGGGTTTTGGGCCACGGCACGCGCGCCAACGCCGCGTGCCCGCACTGCGGCGCGGCGCACGAGGACGAGGCCCACGTCCTGTTGGACTGCCCGGAGTGGGGCGACGCCAGAGGGACGTGGCTCCTCTGGCTGCACGACGCGGCGGGGGCCATCCCTGGCCTGGGCCCGCCGCACCGGTGGCCCTCCTGCCTGCGAAAGGCGGGACTTTTCCCCCTCCGGCTGGAGCAGGGAGTGGACCCGGACCTCCTCGACGAATTTCTATACCGCCTGTACTGCATGTACTTGGCGGTCCTCGCGGCCCGAATGGCGGCTGGCGCCGGGGATCAGCCGGGCCACGGCCACTCCCTCTTCCCGGAGCAGCCGCGCCCGCGGCCCCGCAACCCCTACCCCTGAGATGCCTTCGTTGGCCCCATACCGGGGGACCGTCCGCCACCAGCCACGGCTGCAGCCGGGGGTGCCGCCAGACTGGAGGTGGCCCCAGGCCTTCATCCACGACCTGGTCAGGTGGGCCCGGGCGCTAGCCGGGGCTCCAGGGCCGGCGGAGGTCTCGTGGGCCGAGCTGGCCGTGGACTATGAGGCCTTCGTGGGGCGGGCGCTCCCGGCCTCTCCGGACCACCGGCTGCGGGGCACTCGCCTACCGCTGGGAGAACGAGCCCATGTCCTGCGCAAGGTGGTGGGGCTGGCGGAGCGCCACTTGGCGGCGGGCGCACTGCTGAGCGGGGCCCCGCTGGGGCGCTATCGCTCGCTCCTCCCCCTCGGGGGGCGCGTGTGCGCGGGGCACCAAGCGCGGCCGTACTTCGCGGCGCGCCACGAGGTCATGCTGCAGCTGATGCGCCTGGCGGCGCACTGCCGTGACTCGTGGGCCCGGCGCCTGCAGGCGCCGCCGCGCATGCGGCCACAGCGCAATGACCGCTTTTTCATGGATTATTTCCCCCGCCCCCCTGAGGGGGTCCTCCCTTGCTGCCTTATGCCCGGCGGCCCCCGCGGGCCCCGGCCCGCAGCGTCCCCCTCGCGGAGCTGCAGCGCAGCCGCCCCCCGGGGGCGGGCAGCGGCACGTAGGGCGCGCTTTGCTTGGAGCATGGGGCGCCGTCGTGTGTCCGCTGCAGGAGCTTGGGCTGGGGCATCAGCCGCTGCTGCCGGGCTGGCCACGTAGGCCACACGGGCCCCTCGGGGGGCTCAAGTTGCCCCGTGACCTGACCCCGGGTCGCGCCGGGCCGCCAGGTACTCGTCCCGGAGGCCCGACGTGCGGGGGCGGCAGCGTTGTCGTCCTGGTTGGCACGAGCCCGCCCAGCATCACACGCCCTCCCCGACTCGGGCCCCCCGGCGGCGCGCCGGTGTGCGGCCCTGCCCAGCGTGCTGGGCACGCGCCCTTCCCCAGCCCTTGGGCCGGACGCCTCCAGGCCCGCAAAGCGTCAAACGCCTAACCGGGCTAATCGGGGGGGTCCCGGGGGGGGTGTCGCACCGAGCAGCGGGTGGGGGGGCAACAGACCCCCTGTCACCCCAGCCAGCGGGGGGGGGGGGGGCAACAGCCCGAGACCGACCCCCCCGGCTCTCTTCGCCCGCGCGGGGGACGTGGGGGCGCCGCCGGATGGGGGGGCAGCAGGGTCCCCCTCGTCCCGGCCAGCACGGGGGGGCACCGCACCGGGGCCGCCCCCCCCCTCACCCTCCGCTGGAGCGGGGGCCTCAGGTGCCCACGATGCGCAGGCCCCCCCCCCCCAGCCCCCCCGCCCCCCAGCAGAGCGACCCCCAGCGTCGCTCCCAGAAGTTTTCGGCCGCATCACGGCGTCCCTGAGCAGCCGCGCACCGCCGCGGCGGCGATCCCCTCCGCGGGCGCGACGACGGCCCCAACCCAGGGCCACCAGGACGGTCGCGGACATGCTGCGCGCGCGCCCGCCTCCCCCATAGGCCGCGGGCGGCGCAGCAGAAGGGGCCTCCCCCTCCTCTGACCCAGTGGCGGACGCGCCCCCAGCGGCGTCGCCATCCCAGTCCACACTGCCGCCGCGGCGGCAGCACGGCAGGGCCAGCACGGAAGAGACCTAGTCCCCTCCGGCTCGTCCCTCCTGGCCGCCGTGCAGGCTCAGGCGGGGGGCCCTGTAGGGGAGGACACGGGCGCCTGAACTCGACTCGGCCCACCTCTCCGCCCCTCTGCCTATGTGCATAGACCAATGGACGTTAATCGACGAATGCCCTCTTTATGTGTTTTTCACCAAATTTGCGTGTGTGCGTGGGGGAGGGGGGTCCCAAAGGGTCTGGGGCACAACCTGCTTATGCAGCTTTTCACCCTCGGCAACTCAAAAATGGACATCACCTCGCACAAGTTGTTAGATCAAAGCCAGGCAGGCGTTTATAGGGGAAAACACCACATACCCCCCATTTTGGGCCTTTTTGGGCCTATTCGCGTACCCTACCCCAAGGGGTTGAATTGTTAGTTTAAACCCTTGTAAAATCATTATTTTGTCCAATAAACGCATCCGCCAATGAGTTGTGAGTCCGGACACCCCCCCCCCGACCCCCTCCACTTGAAACCCCCTTTCTTGAGGTTTTGAGGGAGGTACGGGGGGGTGTGGGTGGGGGTTTGGGGGTGGGGGGGGGGCAAAAATTGACCCCCCCTTTTTATGGGCCAAAAATCATGAATCTTTTGGTTTTTTTTTCGATTTTGAGCCGGAAAATTGTTTCCGGGTCCTGACTCCATGGGGTCTGTATGGGGCGGGGCGGGACGAGCGCATTATGCAGTTTATGCATTTCGCTGCCATTTTTGATATGTTGGTGGTTTGGGCGCCCTAGGTGACCCCGTGGTACCTGCTTCGAGGGGTGTCAGTGGGGATGTTGTGGCTGTATATCCCTACTACGATACGAAAGGTTATTTGCAGTTGGTAGCCTTGCCCAGGGCCGGTCAAAACCCTTGCCAAAGACGCAAAATGCCTGTTTCAACCAACAATGGGTTACATGAGTGAATGGGCCGGTGCACAACCTGCTACTGCAGTTTTTCACCGTGGGCAGCTGAAAAATCGGACTTAGTTTTTGGATATTGTGATCACATAAAATGACCATGCAAGGTATGTAAAGCACATTTTAGGACGTAGTTTCCTGTTTTTTTTTGGGTATTGGGCGGGGGGGGGGGGGTCTCCCAAGGGATTGGTACAACAACCTGCTTATGTAGGTTTTCAGCCCGGGCAGCTCAAAAAACTGAAGTTTTCAAAACTTATTTTTTTGATATTGTGATCCCTTAAAGTGACCATCCAAGGTATGAAAATCATGTCTTAGGCCGTATTTACGTGTTTTTCACCCTAATTGTGTATTGGGCGGCGGGGGGGGGGGGTGGTCTCCCAATGAATCACCGCGCAGAGGTTGTTTGATCGAAGCCAGGCAGGTGTATGCAGGGGAAAACGCCACATACCCCCCCATTTCGGGCATTTTTGGTCTAATCGCGTGCCCCACCCCGAGGGGTTGAATCACATCGCAGAGGCGGTTAGATCAAAGCTAGGCAGGCGTATATAGGGGAAAACGCCACATACCCCCCCATTTTGGGCCTTTTTGGGGCTATTCGCGTACTCTACCCCAAGGGGTTGAATTTTTAGTTTAACCCCTTGCACATTCATTATTTTGTCCAACAAACACATCCCTCAATGAGTTTTTGGTGCGGACCCCCCGAGACCCCCCGCACTTGAAACCCACTTTTTTGAGGTTTTGAGGGAGGTGCGGGGGGGGGGGGGGGGCGGGGGGGGGGGGGGTCAAAAATGTTGAAAAACTGCCCCCCCTTGGTTGAAAATCATGAATCGTTTGGTTTCTTTCGATTTTTAGCCAAAAAAGTGTTTCCGGGTCCCGACTCCATGGGTTTTGTACGGGGCGGAGTGGGACGAGCGCATTATGCAGTTCAGCATTTTGCGGCCATTTTTGATATGTTGGCGGTTTTGGCGAGCTCGGTGACCCCGTGGTACCCACTCTGAGGGGTGTCAGTGGGGATGTTGTGACAGTATATGCCTACTACGATACGGAAGGACGTTTTTTGCAGTCTGTAGCCTTGCCACGGGCCGGTCACAAACCGTGCCAAAGAGGCGAAATGACTGTTTCCACCAATAATGGCCCAGTGAATGGGCCGGTACACAACCTGCTAATGCAGTTTTCCACCCTAGGCAGCTCAAAAATCGAAGTTTTCGAGACTTGTTTTTATGATATTGTGATCACCTAAAATGACCATCCAAGGTATGTAAAGGTCGTTTTAGGCCGTATTTACGTGTTTTTCACCCTATTTGGGTATTAGGTCCGGAGGGGGGGGGTCTCCCAAGGGATTGGTACACAACCTGCTTTTGCAGTTTTTCACGCTGGGCAACTCAAAAATTGAAGTTTTTGAACATTATTTTTTTGATACCGTGATCACCTAAAATGACCATCCAAGATATGTAAAGCATGTTTTAGCCCGTAGTTATATAGTTTTTACCCTATTTAGGCTGTGTGTTGCTTGGGGCAGATTCTCTGCGAGGTGGACTTGCCGAAGGCAATATAATTTTCCAAAACTGATTTTTCTTGATACCCTGACCATCCAAAATGCTCAAATGTCCAATATAAAGCATGTTTCAGCCCCTCTTGATGTGTTTTTCACCCTATTTGGGCGTGTGTGTGGGCGGGGGGGGTGGGGCTCCCAAGGAGGCTGGGGCACAACTTGCTTGTGCAGTTTTCCAGCCCCGGCCGCTCGAGAATGGTCGTCCCTCTCCCCTCTTCGAGGTGCCCTGCCGAAGGCAATAGAATTTTTTCTACGTTTCAATTTTACTAGATTTTCTGGGGTTCGCTACATTTTGTTAAGTACCGCAACCTGATGAATCATTTTTTTTTGCTTCTACTAGGTTTACAAACCTAGTAAAAACAAAAGTTTTTGTTTTACCACGTTTGCGAATCTAGTAAAATTTTTTTCTTTACTAGTCTCGCAAACCTAGTAAAAGAAGTTTTTGTATTTAATGGGTTCGCAAAGCTAGTAAAAAAGTATGTGTTTTTACTAGGTTTGCAAACCTTGTAAAAGTTTTTTTTGGTACTTACTAGGTTCGCAAAGGTAGTCAAAAAGGTTTTCGTTTCTACTAGGTTTGCGAACCTAGTGAAAGAAAGTTTTGGTTTTGACTAGGTTTGCGGCTGCTCGAGCTGGGGTGATGGACCACCACGGTTCGGTGTGCCCCTTGAGTTGGGATGATGGACTCCCATAGTTCGGTGTGGCCCTTGGAGTTGTGGTGATGGACTTCCATGCCTCGATGTAGCCCCTTGAGTTGGGGTGATGGGCTCCCACGCTTTGGTCTGCCACTCAAGTTTGGGTGATGGACTCCCACGCTTCGGTGTGGCCCCTTGAGTGGGGGGGGATGGAATCCCACACTTCGGTGTGGCCCGTTGAGTTGAGGGCATGGACCCCACGCTTCGGTGTGCCCCTCTCTTTGGGGTGATGGACACACACGTTTCAATCAGGCCCTTTGAGTTGAGGGCATGGACTCCCACGCTTCGGTGTGCCCCTCTCTTTGGAGTGATGGACGCGCACACTTCCATCAGCCCCGTCGAGTTGAGCGCATGGACTCCCACGCTTCGGTGTGGCCCCTTGAGTTGAGGGCATGGACCCCCACGCTTCTGTGTGCCCCTCTCGTTGGGGTGATGGGTACCCACGCTTCAATGTGGCCACTCTCGCTGGGGTGATGGACTCTCACCCTTCAATGTGGCCCCTGGAAATGAGGGCATGGACTCCCACGCTTCGGTACGGCCCCTTGAGTTGGGGGGGATGGACTCCCACGGTTCGATGTGGCCCCTTGAGTTGGGGCGATGGAGTCTCATGCTTCGATGTAGCCCCTCGAGTTGGGGTGATGGACACCCACGCTTTGGTCTACCCCTCAAGTTCGGGTGATGGACTCCCGCGCTTCGGTGTGGCGCCTTGAGTTGGCGTGATCGACCCCCGAACTTCAATGTGGCGCCTTGAGTTGAGGGCATGGACCCCCGTGCTTCGGTGTGCCCCTCTCGTTGGGGTGATGGACCCCCACGCTTCAATGTGGCCCCTTTATTTTGGGTGATTGCCTCCCACACTTCCATGTGGCCCCTTGAGTTGGGGTGATGGACTCTCACGCTTCAATGTTGCCCCTTGAGTTCAGGGCATGGACTCCCACGCTTCGGCGTGCCAGTCCATGGCCTCATTTCCAGGGGCCACATTGAAGCGTGGGAGTCCATCACCCCAACGAGAGGGGCCACATTGAAGCGTGAGAGTCCACCACCCCAAGGCGAGGGGCACAATGAAGCGTGGGGGTCAATGCCCTCAATTCACCAGTACCACATGGAAACGTGGAGGTCCATCACCCCAACAACACGGGCACACCGAAGCGTGGGAGACCATGCCCTCAACTCAAGGGGCCACATTGAAGTTCGGGGGTCGATCACCCCAACTCAAGGGGCCACACCGAAGCGTGGGAGCCCATCACCCGAAGTTGAGGGGCAAACCAAAGCGTGGGTGTCCATCACCCCGACTCGAGGGGCCACATCCAAGCATGAGAATCCATCACCCCAACTCAAGGGGCCACATTGAAGTGCGGGAGGCCAACGAGAGGGGCACGCCGAAGCGTGGGAGTCCGTGCTTTGAACTCAAGGGGCAACATTGAAGCGTGAGACTCCATCACCCCAACTCAGGGGGCCACATTGAAGCGTGGGAGGCAATCACCCCAACTGAAGGGGCCGCATTGAGGCGTGGGAGTCCACCACCCCAACAAGAGGGGCCCACCGAAGCGTAGGGGTCCATGCCCTCAACTCAAGGGGCCACATTGAAGTTCGGGGGTCGATCACCCCAACTCAAGGGGCCACACCGAAGCGTGGGAGGCCATCTCCCGAAGTTGAGGGATAGACCAAAGAGTGGGTGTCCATCACCCCAACTCAAGGAGCCACATCCAAGCATGAGAGTCCATCGCCCCAACTCAAGGGGCCACATTGAAGTGCGGGAGCCCAACGAGAGGGCCACGCTACGGTGTGCCCCGGTCGTTGGGGTGATGGACACACACGCCTCAATGCGGCCCCTTGAGTTGGGGTGATGGACTCTCACGCTTCAATGTTGCCCCTTGACTTCAAGGCATGGGCTCCCACGCTTCGGTGTGCCCCTCTTGTTGGGCTCCCGCACTTCAATTTGGCCCCTTGAGTTGGGGTGATGGACTCCCACGCTTTGGTACGGCCCCCTTGAGTTGGGGGGGCTGGACTGCCTTGTTTCATGTGGCCCCTAAACTTGGGCTGATGGACCGCCACGCTTTGGTGTGGTCCCTTGAGTTGGTGGGGGATGGACTCCCAAGCTTCAATGTGGCCCCTCGAGTTGAGGTCATGGACCCCGCGGGCGATCACGCCAAATCGAGTGGCCACAACAAACTGTGGGAGTCCATCACCGCAATTTTGGGCGCCACATGGAAGCGTGGGAGTCCATCCCCCTGAACTCAAGGGGCCGTACCGAGGCCCGGGGGTTCATCACCCCAACTCAAGGGGCCA
Source organism: Eutreptiella sp. 'Long Island Sound 2002' (assembly GCA_964036045.1). Taxonomy (NCBI): domain Eukaryota; phylum Euglenozoa; class Euglenophyceae; order Eutreptiales; family Eutreptiaceae; genus Eutreptiella; species Eutreptiella sp. 'Long Island Sound 2002'. The sequence continues at coordinate 32,149,741 of OZ038387.1, forward strand.
CATTGAAGCGTGGGAGTCCATCACCCCAACGAGGGGGGCACATAGAACCATGCTTCATTGTGGCCCCTTCAGTTGGGGTGATGGACTCCCACGCTTCCATGTGGCCCCTTGAGTTTAGGGCAAGGACCTGCATACTTCGGTGTGTCCCTCTCGTTGGGGCAATGGAATCCCACGCTTCAGTGCAGCCCCTTGAGTAGGGGGTGACGGACCCCTACACTTTCACATGGCCCTCTCGTTGGGGTCATGGACTCCCATGCTTTGATGCCCCCCCTCTATGAACAGTGATGGGCACCTACCCTCCTTGTGGCCCCTTGATTTGGGGTGATGGACTCCCAGGCTTCGATGCGGTCCATGAAGCTAGGGGGGATGGACCATCGACACGTGGGAGTCAATAACCCCAAACCGAGGGGCCACACCGAAGTGTCGGAGTCCATCACCCTAACTTGGCGGGCCACACCAAACCGAGGGATTCCATCACCCAAACCCAAGGCACCACACCGAAGCGTGGGAGTACATCACCTCAGCTCGAGTCACCACACCGAGGCATGGGAGTCCATCAGCCCAACTTCAGGGGCCACATCGAAGCGTCGTTTTCTGTTGAGCCCTTGAAATTGGGTAGTGGACCCCCACACTTGGTGTGGCCCCTCTAGCTGAGGTTTTGGACTCCCACGGTTCGGTGTGGCCCCTCTAGTTGGGGTGATGGACTCCCACGCTGCGGTGTGGCCCCTGAAGTTGGGGTGATGGTCTCTCACGCTTTGGTGCGTCTCTTCGAGTTGGGGTGATGGACTCCCACGCTTCGGTGTGGCCCTTGAAGTTGGGGTGATGGGCCCACACTTTGGAGCTTGGGCCACACAAACTAATGACCTATTAGGACCCCCTTATGTGCACTTTCCTACATATTGGATGTGTCATTTTAGTACATGTGTTTTTGGGTTGTTGTCTCGACGTTTATAGATGGTGCACAAAGAATATGTGGTTTTTTTTGCGTGTTCTGTGCGTGCACAACTGCAGACTCAAATTTCATGTTTCTATTTGCCATTATACCTAGTTCTCGACAAAATTTCCGCTAGCCCTCAGTTGATAGCAAAAAAAGTATGCACATTTCAAGCATTTTATCAACCTGGATGAAATTTAGTCCAGGGCTTCCCCTCCTCCTCAAATCTTTACTGCAAAATGAGATTAATTGGTTCCAGACGAAATTTAGGCCAACCTGCCACCCCCAATGCTGTTGCATTGTTCCCACTTAAATTACAACCACTTGCCTTGCTCCCTCGTGCTCAGGGAATTCGGAAAGCAATGGTATTCAACTAGTTTGCTGTCAGCTTCACACACCCGGTTGTGGAACCTTTGTTGGGCTCGATTGAGTTATGTTGTGCCTGTTGCTGCAGACATTTGTGCCTGATGCCTTCAGAATGATTGGCATCCATCTTCTTCAAAGTGCCGTGGGGGGTACACAGGCCAGGACCCCAAAGGCTGTGATTCGACTGGCACCGAACAAAGGCAGGACCCTGCCCCTATTGGAGTTGCTGCTTGAGTTGCCACACAATAGAAGGACGAGGCATATTGTGGGGGATGTGTGTGCTGCTTGGGATCGTGTGCGTCCAGCAAGATGGCTGATTGTAATGCAAAAGCAACTGTTCGCACTGTATAAGGTTGCACGGCTCCTCACATATCCATACGCCGACAGGGCCACGGGGGCTTCATATCGGGGCACTATGACTCCGGCCATCAGACGCAAACTAGCCATGGCAGGGGAATGCACCAACAACACACCTACATTTTCAGCGGTCGGTGCTGTTCAAGCTGCACATCTCTAGGGGTCATTTGAGAGACAGCAAATTGCAATGTGGTATGACAACTACCATCGCTACCATCGCTATCGTGGGCCTCTGTACTCTACAGCACGAGTCAATTTGCACTGGCACTCTGCAGATTGCACCACTTCAGTTCCTGTCTGTCCGTCTGTACCATGTTGTTTACAAGTGTCAAGTCCCCTTCTTGTTGAAATTGTTTATTTTTTTTGCCATGTCACCCTAATTTGATAAAGCAGAACAGCAACTGGATCATGGTTGCCACACAACAACTAGATCTTGCCACGGCATTGCGTGTGCAGAGTATGTTCCCAGTTAACATTGCTCTTGTTTATTTGTCAGAAGACAATGTAGTTCCAGAGGCCTTTGTTACTGATTTGAGGTCTGGTGTGTCGAGATATGACTGTGTGGCGCCCGTTAACTGTGAGAGGGTCTGTGAGGTTCTTGAAGACGGGTTTTCCGGTGGACTGTACCGGAATGAGGTATGTAGAGCAACAAGAGGAGGCCCCTGCACAAGAGGAAGAGGAAGATGACACCTAGAAGCCCCCCCCCCCCCCCGCCAAGGCATCAGGTACCCCGGGGGGGGGGGGCACACCAGCTGAGGCAAAAAAACCAAGCCCTAGTGCCAATGGCACTCCCACGCAGTACAAGCCCCATCCCACAGCAAGACCCGCAGCCAACAAGGCAATGAGTGCCTTTGCATGCCATTTCACCTCCTCCCAACATACTCAGGCATCCGGTGGTGCTACTGCTGCTACCAACCCCGAGGTGGATCCCCAGCAGGCATCACCGGCCAATGCAGGGAAGAGTGGACCTAAAGGTGCCAAGAAGAGGCCCATCGGCTTGCGCAAGAGGCGGCACATTGTCTGTTCTCAGGGGCAGGCCCATTTTACGATCCTAAAATTCCGTATAACACTGTACAATCATAACATGCTGTAAAATTGCCGTAATATATTGGGAAAAAATCGTAGTAAAATGTAAAATATCCTAAGCACCAAGGACACACACACAACACCACCCAGCACCACACCACAACACACACACGGTGTGATTGCCATTGAATTCCTTCTTCTCCAAGGCCCAATTCCCTTTTCTTTTCTCTCTTTTGCGTATGTCAAAGACACCGAAGAAGACACCAAAACGCGTCTCGCCAAAGCGGCCCCGCAGCCCACACTATTGCACGACGTTGACGCCAGAGCGAAGGGCTGCCCAATTTCCACCGGCACATTCACCGTGCAGGGCGCTTAAATGTGGTATTCCTCGTGCGAAATCGTTGTGCAACACAAACGCAAGAACTTCGCAACATATCACCTCCAAAGCAACACTCACCAATGCAAGGTTTTGCTTACAAAGCCCCCACTTGGTCCACAAGTACACGACCCAGTAGTTGTACAACAAGCAACGATGGAAGAGCAATTGTCAAGGGTGAACACTGAGTATTTGATCAATGAGGATCTCACTAAAGCACTCTTGGGGGCCGCAATCCCATTGGAGAAAATTGACCACCCCTCGTAGCGAGGGTTTTTGAGAAAATTCCCCACCATTGAGGGTCATCCCTGCGTTCCGCTTCAAGTCTGAGGAAGCGTTCAACCTTGGATGCGGTGCAGCAAGCTCACACAACAGCCATCAAGCAGCGCATCCTTCGACTTGAACTACGAGACGTTGCGCACGCTTGGGTAAGCTTTGACGAATGGACGGACTCTCTGGGAAATGCTGCTGCAAGGCAGGGATGGGCAGGATGTCCACAGTGAAAAATGTTTTTTTTCGAGAAAAACCTGGACATGAAAAATCACCATCTTGGGCCCATCAGCAAACAATCGTAAGCCCACCAAGAAACATCAGTAGCCATTCAGAGCCCACCAGGAAATAACATTAACTATCCTCATTGCAACAGTGAACAACAAGAACCGTCCAGAGCCCACCAGGAAACAACAGTAACCATCAAGGAACAACGGTGACCATCGAAAGCCAACCATGAAACAACAGCACCCATCCACAGCGCATCAGGAAACAACAATGGTAGCAAATGGAGCAAAGTGGAGATGCTTTAGGCCCTGCCCGCCTTGGTTTCGTCCAAGAAATTTCGTCCAAGTTTGTTGTTTTTGAAGATTACATAGTGCATTTTCAAAGTTTTGCAAAGCCTGGTAGAAATTTGGTCCAAGGGTCTCTGCGTTTGCAAATAGGGACCTCATTTGTGATGACTGGATTTGAGTGATTATCGGTTGACAGTTGTTGTGCACTCACACACCGCGTGAGTGAATGTCCAGGGTGTGCCATTGTGTTTCTTGTCATGCAGTGCAGTGGTGCATGATCCATGTGTGTGGTACACTCGAAATGCTTGATCTATTACAAAAATTGGATTTGAGTGCAATCTCTCTCAATATGCATGTATGGTTGTTGCGTGGCACTCCCCTAGATCTGGTTGCATGAGAATACCATTTTATGAATATAAAACACTCCATTGTCCCTCACCAGGTGCAAGGGGTCCCCCTAGGTGAAAATTTCATACCCCATTTTCGGGTGTAGCCCCCCGGGCCAGTATGGCCCCTTGTAGACCGGGGGGGGGGGGGGGGGCGGAGTAGTTTGTGTGGCCTAAGTGGAGCGGCTCTTCGAGTTGCGGGGATGGACTCCCATGCTTCGGTGTGCCCCTTGGGTTGTGGAGGATGGGCTACTGTGCTTCAATGTGGCCCCTCAAGTTGGGTGATGGACTCTCACGCTTCGGTGTGGCCCCGCGAGTTGGGGTTGTTGCCCCCCACTGTTCGCCGTGGTTGCTCGGTGGGGGGGATGGAATCCTACACTCTGGTCTGCCCCCTCTATTTGGGGTGAGTACTCCCAGTCTTTGATGTGGCCCTCGGAGTTGGGGTGATGGAATCTCATGGTTCAATGTGGCACCCGGATTGTGGTGAGTGCCTCTCATGCTTCAGTGTGGCCCCTCGAGTTGCGGTGATGGACTCCCACGCTTCGGTTTCGGCCTATAGACTCCCACGCTTTGGTGTCCCCCTCATGTTCGGGGTGATGGACTCCCACGCTTTGGTTTGCCCCTCAGATTGGGGCGATGGACACACACAATTGGGTGTGGCCCCCTGAGTTGGGGTGATGGACCCCGCTTCAATACGGCCCCTTGAGAAGGGGGTGATGAACACCCACGCTTCGATGTGGCCCCTAAAGTTGGCGCTCATGGACTCCCACAACTCGGTATGGCGTCTCGAGTTCGGGTGATGTACTCACGCTTCAATATGGCCCCTCGAATTAGGGTGATGGAATTCCGCGGTTCGGTGTGGCCCATCTAGGTGGTGTGATGGACCCCTCGAGTTGGGGTGATGGAATCCCACGGTTCAGTGTGGCCCCTCGAGTTGTGGTGATGGCCGCCTACACTTGGGAGCGGCACTTTGACTTGGAAGGGATGGACTCCCCCTCTTCCATTTGGCCTCTCGAGTCGGGGTCATGGACTCCCACGATTCGGTGCGGCACTTTGAGTTCGGATTATTGCCTTCGGTGTGGCCCCTCGAGTTGGGGTGATTGGAGTGATGGAATGCCACGATTCGGTGTGCCCCCCCCGAGTCATGGTGTGTGCCTCCCATGCTTCAATCTGGCCCCTCCTGTTGGAGTGATGGAATTCCACAGTTTGGTGTATCTTTTAGAGTTGTGGTGATTGCCTCCCGCGCTTCGGTGTGGCCCCTCGGGTTGGGATGATTCCCTCTCATGCTTTGATGTGGCCCCTCGAGTTGGAGAAATGTACTCCCATGGTTCGGTGTGGCCCTTCAAGTTGGGCTGATGGAATGCGACCCTTCAGTTTGTCCCCTCGAGTTGTGGTGATTGCCTCCCACGCTTTGATATGGCCCCTTGAGTTCGGGTGATGGACTCCGATGCTTCTGTGTGGCCGCTCGACTTAGCATAGCATTTGAAAGGAAGAGGGCGCGAGGCCCGGGGGGGGGGGGGGGGCGAGTCCGCGGCTCCTCGGACACCAACTACCCCCGCCCCCCCTAGGGGCCTCCGGCCAATAGGTAGTTGCCAAAGGTGTCGCCCTCGGACGTCCATGGGCGCCTAAGGCGCCCGACGCTCCATGAACACCAAAGGTGTACTAAGGAAAATTTTGTCCACTTTGCACCCCAAAACTATCCTGTAACCCAACCTTGACTCTAATGCCCACCCCCAACCCTTAGCCTAGTGATATTCCTACACCTACACCTAACCCTAATCAAGACTGAATATTGGGACCGAGCTGGTGGGGGAGGGAACATTAGTTATGACTGGTGAAGGACATCAAGAATGATTCACACATTGATGGCTCTTCACAAAGTGAAATCAGCTTGCAAGTCAACCCCATCACCACGAGGCCCACTTTCAAGGCTTTTGTTGGACTTGTGAGGGGCCAAAATGCCCCAAAATGGGCTCAAAATGGGCTCATTTCACCCGTTTGTGCACCCCAAATGGTCTAGGATGATTTTTGGAAAAACGCGTTTTTGACCCATTCTTGACCCATTTCTGGTCCCAAAACAGCCTTTTTTCAAGGCATTTTGGGATTTTCGGAGGACCAAAATGGGCCACCACAAGCTCAAAACGGTCCAAAAACACTTGTTGTAGCGTCGCACATGGTCTAGGATCATTTTTGAGAAAAGTCATCTTTTTGCCTCTACTGGACCCTAATGACCCATTTGGGCACCCACCTATTTGGGCTTGAGCTTGCAGCTTGCCGCAGCCTAGTGGGCCTAAGTACGAGGGTGCAGGCGTCCGTTTGGGCAATTCTAAGGGGTGGAAACCACAAAAAGTGGGGGGTTGCGGGTGGAGTAGGTGCCCTCGGAATCGCATTTTGAGCCATGTAGCCAAAGATATGGCCTATTCTTGGTTTGTGGCTGTCGGCATTTTAAGCTTCTGGGGGCCTTTTTGGGCCCTTTCCGGGACATGTCATGGAGTTAGAGGGCCGCAAAGAGCTCGTTGACACAGGGAAGTCAAGCCGCAGGTGCAGTGTACCCACCGTTTCCCTTCGTTTGGCCGTTTTGAATGTGTTCTAGGGCTTTTTAAGCCCAAAAATGGCTGTTTTTGGCCCTAAAGCGCAGTTTTTGAAAGCGAGGTCCGCCACTTGCAAATCCCGTTCCCGGCCGCCACCGTTGAGTTTCTTGCTCAAACTTTGTGTGATTGTACTTCACACCCATAGGTACCATCCACCAAAATTTCACCCGAATCTGAACCCCCACGACGGAGTTCTGATTTTTACCCATTTCGCGCGTGCTGCTGCTTGCTGCTTGCTGCTGCTTGCTGCTGCTTGCTGCTGCTGCTGCTAAACCTGGTAGGTCCACCCTAGACACTAAAAAGGGTTATAAAACCAAGACTGGTTCCACCAGCTCGGTGACCCTACCCCTAACCCTACCCCTAGCTCTCACCCTAGGCTAGGGTCAGAGTGAGTGTTGGGGTCCAAAATTGAGCAATGATGTGGCAAAAGCAGCCATGAACGAAATTTGGGGGATCTTTTTCAGCCCAATCAACATGGCTGGCATGACCAAACTAGCTGGCTGCAAAGGTTAGGGTTAGGTTTATGGTGATGGTATGGTTAGAGGGAGGGCAAGGGGAGGTAAGGGGAGCATGTGCCCCCACCCCCCCAAAACCACAAATCGCCCCACCTGGCCCCCCCCCTACCACCTCGAATTGCCCCACCTAGACCCCCCCCCCCAACCGACCCTCCCGGAGCCCCCCCCCCCCCCCAGTCCCTCCACCACTTGCGCCCTACTTGTGCCCAGCAACTATTTTCCCATGGGCACTTGCCGGATTGTTTTTCAGTCACATGGAGGCATCGCCGTAACTCAAGTGGCCGTACCAAAGCGTGGGAGTCCATCACCCCAACACCCCAACTCCAGGGGCCACACCGAACCATGGGAGTCCATCACCCCAACTCGAGAGGCCAAACCGAACTGTGGGAGTCCATCACCCCAACTCGAAAGGCACACAGACACGTGGGAGTCCCTCACCCCAACTCGAAGGGCACAATAAAGCGTGTCCATCCATCACCATGAATTTTGTGGGGGTTACTTCAAACGTTTATGCTTTCCTTATGTGCATGTGCATGTGCACAATGGGGTACCCGGCTATAGTTTTGTCATGACCCCCCCCCCCCCCGGAATTGCACCTTTTGATTCCTTTCCTTTTTTTTTTGCGGCTATGCAGCCCCCATGAGGAGCGCTCTTGGACATCAACATACATGGAAGGGGCCAAAAGACTGGGGGTTGAAGCGGGCACTACATGCAGCCTGGGTGCACATAATGTGGGTCGGGAATGAGCCAAGGGCCGTTGTTTTGGTGCTATGCATCTCTGCATGTTTGTACGATTGGAAGCATGGTTCAGCAACCCCATGCATGGCTGCTAGTGGGGGGTGGTCCTAATGTTGTCTTGGCCACCCCCCCCCCCCCCGCGACACAGCCCCCGGTGTGGGGTATGGGTGGCAATGTTTGCCGCGAGACAAATCTTGGGTCCGAGTGTGAGGCCCCACCACCCGCCATGTGGTAACACAATGCAAGAACTATTCTAGCCAAGTTGTGGCTACTCCGTCTCGATTGAAGGACAACAATGCTAGAAAGGGGATCCCACATGCATTGTTCGCAACATCTGCAAGAACAATCCGCTGGAAGCCCAACCCACCCCCAAAGATTCAAAGGCGGACCTCATTGACTAGTGGGTGTTATGTGACCTGACATAAAGTGCACATGTGCCCAACCGGGTGGGGCGCCACTATCCACAGTGGCCGGGAAGTGACCTAGGGGCACTGTGCCCTTAAACAAAAATACCACCTATCATTGACCACCCCCCCCCAAAAAATAAATATGTTTTTTGTTCAAATTCAAGGGGTTATACAAATTTTCGTCTTTAGTAAAACCCAGCAAAAACAAAAAAATTGAAAAAATTTCTAAAAATTGTTGAGGAGGTTTTACTGGATTTTACCAGGTTTACCACATTTTACTAGGTTTTCGTAGAGTGCATGCTAGGTTTTACCAAATACCCAAATGGGGAACGGAGAATGGAAAATCAATTTCAAACAAAGCGCCTTCACATGTCACCGTCGAAGGCAACAATGAGGTGGACAGACTGGCATTACTCCGCCTCCACACCCATCCACTATACCCTTTTAACCACACACCACACAAGGAAGCTTGTGCTGTGCACAACCCTCCGCATAAACGTGCTAAAACCACACCATACACGCCCACTCCATGGGGCATCCCGCAACGGATTGATTTTGCTGTTGCCTCACCTGAGGCAATTCCTCTTTGCCCTGGCAGGGCGGTCACCGTACTGCACTCTGTGAACCTTGAACTCATGCGAGAACCCATCACAAATGCTTTGGGAGAGGAGGTGGACTGTGCTAGCTGTGACAGAGCCTCCACCGTCTCCTGGGTTGTTAGATCACATGGTTTTAGCACAGATGTGAGTGAAACACGTCTCTCTCTCTCTCTCTCTCTCTCTGTCTCTGTGTCTCTCCCTCTCTCTCTCTCTCTCTCTCTCTCTCTCTCTCTCTCTCTCTCTGGATAATACTCGATAATATGTACCATATGCCGGATGCTCTTTTTCGATGTTTTGCTGTCAGCTATGAATTTTTTCATCTGCTGACAAAACGTCACTGCCCCCAGACGTGTATGTTTCAGACAAGCATGGGGCACCAGGATTGCGCTGCCCAGTGCTACAACGCAAGCCAATCAACAACAGCAAGAGGCCTGGACGGTCAACCTCCAAGGGGAATGCCCACGATGGCTATTAGTGTTTCTTGTGTTTTATAGGTTCAGACAACTTTGTCCAACACTAAGCATGGATAGCCCTTGGTCTCTCAATATGCCGTGTAGCGTCAACTATAGGGCAGTGCCCACTGTACACAGTGGATTGTAGCTTTAACGTGGAGGACACAACTTATTGGACCAAAGGCTGAAAGTGCCAGCGGGGCGTTTAGTCAAACAGAATGGACAACTGCTCTCTCTCTCTCTCCCTTCAGGCACCTAATTGCATACACACTGGTGTGCTCCCGTGTGTTATGCATCTCTGCATGTTTGTACGATTGGAAGCATGGTTCAGCAACCCCATGCACGGCTGCTAGTGGGGGGTGGCCCTAATGTTGTCTTGGCCACCCCCCCCCCCCCGCGACACAGCCCCTGGTGTGGGGTATGGGTGGCAATGTTTGCCGCGAGACAAATCTTGGGTCCGAGTGTGAGGCCCCACCACCCGCCATGTGGTAACACAATGCAAGAACTATTCTAGCCAAGTTGTGGCTACTCCGTCTCGATTGAAGGACAACAATGCTAGAAAGGGGATCCCACATGCATTGTTCGCAACATCTGCAAGAACAATCCGCTGGAAGCCCAACCCACCCCCAAAGATTCAAAGGCGGACCTCATCGACTAGTGGGTGTTATGTGACCTGACATAAAGTGCACATGTGCCCAACCGGGTGGGGCGCCACTATCCACAGTGGCCGGGAAGTGACCTAGGGGCACTGTGCCCTTAAACAAAAATACCACCTATCATTGACCACCCCCCCCCAAAAAATAAATATGTTTTTTGTTCAAATTCAAGGGGTTATACAAATTTTCGTCTTTAGTAAAACCCAGCAAAAACAAAAAAATTGAAAAAATTTCTAAAAATTGTTGAGGAGGTTTTACTGGATTTTACCAGGTTTACCACATTTTACTAGGTTTTCGTAGAGTGCATGCTAGGTTTTACCAAATACCCAAATGGGGAACGGAGAATGGAAAATCAATTTCAAACAAAGCGCCTTCACATGTCACCGTCGAAGGCAACAATGAGGTGGACAGACTGGCATTACTCCGCCTCCACACCCATCCACTATACCCTTTTAACCACACACCACACAAGGAAGCTTGTGCTGTGCACAACCCTCCGCATAAACGTGCTAAAACCACACCATACACGCCCACTCCATGGGGCATCCCGCAACGGATTGATTTTGCTGTTGCCTCACCTGAGGCAATTCCTCTTTGCCCTGGCAGGGCGGTCACCGTACTGCACTCTGTGAACCTTGAACTCATGCGAGAACCCATCACAAATGCTTTGGGAGAGGAGGTGGACTGTGCTAGCTGTGACAGAGCCTCCACCGTCTCCTGGGTTGTTAGATCACATGGTTTTAGCACAGATGTGAGTGAAACACGTCTCTCTCTCTCTCTCTCTCTCTCTCTGTCTCTGTGTCTCTCCCTCTCTCTCTCTCTCTCTCTCTCTCTCTCTCTCTCTCTCTCTGGATAATACTCGATAATATGTACCATATGCCGGATGCTCTTTTTCGATGTTTTGCTGTCAGCTATGAATTTTTTCATCTGCTGACAAAACGTCACTGCCCCCAGACGTGTATGTTTCAGACAAGCATGGGGCACCAGGATTGCGCTGCCCAGTGCTACAACGCAAGCCAATCAACAACAGCAAGAGGCCTGGACGGTCAACCTCCAAGGGGAATGCCCACGATGGCTATTAGTGTTTCTTGTGTTTTATAGGTTCAGACAACTTTGTCCAACACTAAGCATGGATAGCCCTTGGTCTCTCAATATGCTGTGTAGCGTCAACTATAGGGCAGTGCCCACTGTACACAGTGGATTGTAGCTTTAACGTGGAGGACACAACTTATTGGACCAAAGGCTGAAAGTGCCAGCGGGGCGTTTAGTCAAACAGAATGGACAACTGCTCTCTCTCTCTCTCCCTTCAGGCACCTAATTGCATACACACTGGTGTGCTCCCGTGTGTTATGCATCTCTGCATGTTTGTACGATTGGAAGCATGGTTCAGCAACCCCATGCACGGCTGCTAGTGGGGGGTGGCCCTAATGTTGTCTTGGCCACCCCCCCCCCCCCCGCGACACAGCCCCTGGTGTGGGGTATGGGTGGCAATGTTTGCCGCGAGACAAATCTTGGGTCCGAGTGTGAGGCCCCACCACCCGCCATGTGGTAACACAATGCAAGAACTATTCTAGCCAAGTTGTGGCTACTCCGTCTCGATTGAAGGACAACAATGCTAGAAAGGGGAGCCCGCATGCATTGTTCGCAACATCTGCAAGAACAATCCGCTGGAAGCCCAACCCACCCCCAAAGATTCAAAGGCGGACCTCATCGAGCAGTGGGTGTTATGTGACTTCACATAAAGTGCACATGTGCCCACCCGGGTGGGGCGCCACTATCCACAGTGGCCGGGAAGTGACCTAGGGGCACTGTGCCCTTAAACAAAAATACCACCTACCATTGAAACCCGCCCCCCCAAAAAAAATAAATATGTTTTTTGTTCAAATTCAAGGGGTTATACAAATTTTCGTCTTTAGTAAAACCCAGCAAAAACAAAAAAATTGAAAAAAAATTTCTAAAAATTGTTGAGGAGGTTTTACCAGATTTTACTAGATTTTACTAGTTTTTCGATTGCATGCTAGGTTTTACCAAATACCCAAATGGGGAACGGAGAATGGAAAATCAATTTCAAACAAAGCGCCTTCACATGTCACTGTCGAAGGCAACAATGAGGTGGACAGACTGGCATTACTCCGCCTCCACACCCATCCACTGTACCCTTTTAACCACACACCACACAAGGAAGCTTGTGCTGTGCACACCCCTCCGCATAAACGTGCTAAAACCACACCATACACGCCCACCCCATGGGGCATCCCGCAACGGATTGATTTTACTGTTGCCTCACCTGAGGCAATTCCTCTGAGCCCTGGCAGGGCGGTCACCATACTGCACTCTATGAACCTTGAACTCATGCGAGAACCCATCACAGATGCTTTGGGAGAGGAGGTGGACTCTGCCAGCTCTGACACAGCCTCCACTGTCTCCTGGGCTGTTAGATCAGATGGTTTTAGCACAGATGTGAGTGAAACACGTCTCTCTCTCTCTCTCTCTCTCTCTCTCTCTCTCTCTCTCTCTCTGTCTCTCTCTCTCTCTCGATAATCGGTACAATATGCCGGATGCTCTTTTTCGATGTTTTGCTGTCAGCTATGAATGTTTTCATCTGCTGACAAAACGCCACTCCCCCAGACGTGTATGTTTCAGACAAGCATGGGGCACCAGGATTGCGCTGCCAGTGCTACAACGCAAGCCAATCAACAACAGCAAGAGGCCTGGACGGTCAACCTCCAAGGGGAGTGCCCACGATGGCTATTAGTGTTTCTTGTGTTTTATAGGTTCAGACAACTTTGTCCAACACTAAGCATGGATAGCCCTTGGTCTCTCAATATGCTGTGTAGCGTCAACTATAGGGCAGTGCCCACTGTACACAGTGGATTGCAGCTTTAACGTGGAGGACACAACTTATTGGACCAAAGGCTGAAAGTGCCAGCGGGGCGTTTAGTCAAACAGAATGGACAACTGCTCTCTCTCTCTCTCCCTTCAGGCACCTAATTGCATACACACTGGTGTGCTCCCGTGTGTTATGCATCTCTGCATGTTTGTACGATTGGAAGCATGGTTCAGCAACCCCATGCACGGCTGCTAGTGGGGGGTGGCCCTAATGTTGTCTTGGCCACCCCCCCCCCCCCCCCGCGACACAGCCCCTGGTGTGGGGTATGGGTGGCAATGTTTGCCGCGAGACAAATCTTGGGTCCGAGTGTGAGGCCCCACCACCCGCCATGTGGTAACACAATGCAAGAACTATTCTAGCCAAGCTATGGCTACTCCGTCTCGATTGAAGGACAACAATGCTAGAAAGGGGAGCCCACATGCATTGTTCGCAACATCTGCAAGAACAATCCGCTGGAAGCCCAACCCACCCCCAAAGATTCAAAGGCGGGCCTCATCTACAAGTGGGTGTTATGTGACTTCACATAAAGTGCACATGTGCCCACCCGGGTGGGGCGCCACTGGGGTTGACTCTCCTCCTTGACAACTGCTCCATGAATAAATTCAGTCACCTCAAGCAGTGGCTGGATGGAAATGCAGCCAAGCCGTACAAACAAAGGGCGCCGGTTCAAAACCTGGACGGCCGATAACATTGGCCGGCCGGGGTTTGAACTGCCAACCTAAAAAGGTGCAGTCGGCTGCGTTACCACTGGACCGCCATTGCCATTTATTCTGGCTCACTCTGTCTCCCCACTCTTTGAACCCTTCTTCACCCTCAAGTTGCGCCTGCAGCTGTGAACATAAGAAATTTTCCAGGACGCCAACTCAGACTTTCACGTCCATTGGGAGAGGGGGAAGGGGGGGGTGGGGTTTGGACCCGGGGGGGGGGGGGGGCCTCCTCCTTCCAATTTTTCTGTTCTAATGCGTGTCTTGGTGCCGCTGTGCCTGTTTGTGTTTAGAGAGACAAGGGGTGGCAGGGGTGTGACAAGGCCAATGGACCCCTGAGTGTGACATTTCGTCCACTCTTGAGAGGGGCTGTGAATTCTCGGTCTAACGTCTTCTACTCAGTTCACCAGCACAGTAAATACTGGCAAAAGCTGGTGCCCTCCCTTACATCATTCGGCAAGAGCATTACTTTGGTACAAATGTTTACAGCGCAGCTACCGACTGGACACTGCCTCTTACTGCACCGTTGGGTCGATACTCATGCAACCCACAACAAACACATGCCCCACCGACTAGGACAGACGCAACCACGGGAGTTGGAGTTCGAGCATCCAGTTTGAGCATGTCTTGAACTTGTTCTCATTTGGACCAGCACACGGAAACA